>KN362202.1:0-12613 GCA_000785685.1 Uromyces viciae-fabae
AAAGCAAATTTATTTCAATAAAAATAACAAAGATGACAATAGTTTGATAGACAAAATACCTGAAAGCAGAATGATTATGGTGAAACAATAAAATAAACCTCCTTCTACAAAATCAGGAACAAAACACAAACTAAAGAAATAACATGTGAGTTTCAAGTAAAAAAATAATTGATGGAAATAATAAAATACCAAATGTAAGTTTTTCCTAGCTTTGAAATTGATCTTGAACTTGAGTGGTGTATCTTCAATGTGATTTCTGAGTTTTGAGGATGACAGAGTGAATAGTTCAAGACGAGGAAAAATCTTGATGAGATTGAGTCAGATGAATACATGAGATGAATTCCAGAAATGAAGTATCCACATCCATCAAATATTAGAATTTAAATATTTAAATCTTTAGAATTCCAACAGCCCCTTTTGATCATTGACTACAAGGCGATGAGCATGAATGTGAAAGAAACTTTAAGCTATCTTGGGTAAAAAATGAACAACAATTAGCTGATATATTTACAAAAAGATTAAAAAATAATTTACATTCATTATCAGTAAAAAAATTATTCTTAAATTATGGGCAAAGTTTGAAGGAGGGTATTGAGGAGTAGGCAAACCTTTGCCGGTTAAGAGGAGGAATTTCACTTGTATGTTATTGATATGTCACATGTTGTAGATAGGTTTTGGCCCGTGCAATCAATACAATCCCTTATGGGATTTTTGCCCCTTTTACACTTCGTCACAACAAATTTGTTGCATGGCCAACTAAAGAAGAAAGAGAAATTTTCTGGTCTCAGAAAATCCCCGACAATCTTTTTAAGGACTGTGTAGGTTTCATAGATGGTACCATCATCCCAATGATGCTTGCACCCAGAAAAAACCACAAATATTACTGGATGCGCAAGATGTTTTATGGGCTCAATAGCCTTATTGTCTGCAACACCAAAAGTAGGATAATTTATGGCATTCACGGCTGGTGTGTTAGTGCACATGATATGCATGTTCTGCAATTGGCTTTGGTTAGTTACTTTTTTTATGTTTGATAGCCTGTTTTCATTTCTTTTGAATGATTTTCCTGTGATTCAGTTGTTCCAAAACCCAGAAATTTTCTTCTCTACAGATGAATTCTTGCTAGCCAACTCAGGCTATTCCACACACACTCACATAGTTCCTGCGTTCAAGCGACAACGGGGGGCTAACTTTGAATGCAAAAAGCAAAAATTCAACTATTTGTTGAGTGGTCAACGTGTTGTAGTTGAACACACAATTGGGGTACTCAAAAGGCGATGGTCTACGCTCACAAAATGACCTCTGGTGGTAAAGGATGTCAGAACTGCTGCAAGAGCAACAATTTGGATCCAGGTATGTTCACCACCAGAAAAAAGCTTTCAATCAAGGTCAGTTGCTTTCACCTTACTCTGTTGTAAAGCTGTCCACACTCTGTTGTAAAGCTGTCCATACTCTGTCCTAAAGCTGTCCATAATCTGTCCTAAAGCTGTCCATACTCTGGTCAAACTCCTTTGATACTTGTTTTAAACAATGTAATTAAATTATAGAAACAACATCAGTCAAAGAATGGTTTGACACTGTATTAAATATTTGCCACATTAAATCTGTCACAATTCTGTTTTCTTGGCCCTGGTCGTAGAAATACCCAACAGCCATCTTGGGAAAAATAGTTTTGCTGTAAGATATTTTCTAATGTGTTTTTTATTCTAGTGAATGTGACATTTTCAAGCAAAATAAAAATTCCCAAATTCATGTTTACACTTGTGGCCTAAAAGTTTAAATACACTGAATTAAGTGTTCAAAGACATGCATGAGAAGAGTGTAAGATCTTGATGAAAAGTCAGGATACCTCTTGAATCAAAAACAACAAATTTTTCTATTTACCTTGGTCAATTGTATGGTTTTTCTTTTTTTTCAAAATACCACATGTAGTTTTCCTTACTGATTTTGTCAGACTTGAACATAAATGACAAAAAAAGATACATAGTGCAAGTTAATGGACAATTTTTCTCAGTCATCTTATGTATAATAGTTTTTGTAAAATACCAAGAATTGTATGCTTCCAAGTCAGATATGTTTTGTCACATGTGACCACAGGACTACCATGAACACTCAAGTTTAAAAATTGTAAAGCATGTGCAAGCAAGGAAAAAATACAAAGTTGTTTAACATTTCAAAATAAAATTTATAATTTAATACATATTTATTTAAATACTTACATTTTTTTTACACTTTATCATACAGTTACATAATGGCACGTTGCATATTCAGTCAGCTTTAAAGTTGTGACAAAGCAGACAGCTGACAGCTTGAAGCAAGAAAAAATTTACCACCTGTTTCTTTTCCATTTCACATAAGGTCATTTTCACTTCACTTCAATCATTTGCACAATTTTTTATTTGTTTTGTTTAAAAGTTAAGTATGATCTTGCAAATTAATTCTTGATCAGGTTCTTTTTGTTTTTCATTAAGTTTGAATCAAAATTTTACATATGATCCAACTCTCTTAACACAATTTTTTTTCAGTAATAGTCATATACAGCGCTGTATGATCTACATAATCCCAGTGGGAAAATATTTTGTCCATCAAATGCATAATCAATTGGTGTGTGGTTTTACATAGGGCAGCCGTAACGCAGCACCAGTACGGAAACTGACTTAAATCTTAATTTAAACTGTGTAGCAGATGATGTTTGCAAAGAAAAGAGATGAGTGAGCTGATTTGTTGCTAGATTCTAAGTTACAATGCGGATTGTAACATATTGGCATCATACTTATGTATGGTGTTGCATGGGAGCTTGGGTTTCTTGTAACTGAGTAAGCTATGCGGTGTGTTTGTTTTAGGAAGAGCTTGATGATGTCCATATCATTCCGTCGAAGAGTTGTTTGTGTTGGTGCAGTTTCAGTAACCAGAACACCCCTGAACACCCAACCAGCTACAACCATTTTGGCGTCAGAAAAAGAAAAGAGATGAGTGAGCTGATTTGTTGCTAGATTCTAAGTTACAATGCGGATTGTAACATATTGGCATCATACTTATGTATGGTGTTGCATGCAAGCTTGGGTTTCTTGTAACTGAGTAAGCTATGCGGCGTGTTTGTTTTAGGAAGACCTTGATGATGTCCATATCATTCCGTGGAAGAGTTGTTTGTGTTGGTGCAGTTTCAGTAACCAGAACACCCCTGAACACCCAACCAGCTACAACCATTTTGGCGCGCTTCATCGCAAATAGTCTAGCATCTGAATCCCCTGTTTAAACCTCTCAACCACTCACCCGTAAAATGGACGACATTCCAACACAGAGCAAACCCCACACCCGCAATGCCAATGCCAATGATGAAGTCGTATGCCTTGGCTCAGTTCTTGGGCCTGTTATACCAATCGATGCACTTGCCAAATCCCTGAACTTCCAAAGCAACTGCGGGGCCGTATTACAGCGAGGATACCAGTTAACCAATGTCTGGAGTTGGCCGGGGGTCATAGTTGGACAGGTAGCCGAACCTCTCTCAAGAGCTCTCAATGGACTGATGGGCCCGATTGGCTCTATCTCAGTTGAGTACGACTCCAATATCTCTTCGAAAACCTCAAGGTCCAGCTATCCAACCGTTTGGATGAAAACAAGCCTTCTAGTCACTCCGAGTCATCAAAGAAGTAAGATGATGATCTTTTGTATTGTTTGCTGTCCGATGTCGGAAGTCAAAGCTGTTGCCAAGATTTTTGAGTGTAATCGAGTTTCAATTCAAAAAGTAGAAAACTGTTCGGATAGTTGGTTTGCTGGTATCAAACGAATCGATTTCAGCTCTTTTTTCCAGTCTGGTCCCAATTGTGCTCGAAAAATTACTCGCGACGCCTGCAGAACTCATCTTTTGAAGCATCAAGAAGAAGCCGTACAATTTATTCTTGAATTAGAGTCCCCTCAATGTACACGTCTGAAGAAACTGTGGCATCATCCGGCAACTGAATGGCTTGTCAAATACTTTCATAGTCTAGTAGAGCAGGGACGCACACCAGCAGAGATCCAGTTTGTTCCCAGAGGCTGTATCATTTCCGACGATATGGGCCTTGGAAAGACGTTGACCTCATTGGCTCTAATTCAGCAAACAAAACAGGACCAAATGACTTTTGCAAATGCCAATCCCACTCACGCCCCAACCACCTTGGTAGTATGTCCACTGTCTACCTCACCCAACTGGGAAATAGAGATCAAGAAACATTTGGATCTGAATTTAACCTCTTACAAGGTTTATCACGGAAAGACTTCTTGCAAAAAAATAATTGGACCAGACCTGTGGACGAAAGATATTGTTCTAGTTACGTATGACACGGTATCGCAGTGCTTTACGCAAATGGAGAAGATATTGTATGATAAGAAGTGGTTCCGGATTATATTGGACGAAGCACAGTGCGTAGTGATAATCATTCTATCTACCTGTTTTGAGTCTATGTTGACATATATTTTCAAACACATTGGACAAGCAGCTTAATCCGGGATCTGACAGCAGCACAAAGCAAGGCAATATGTGAGTTGCAAAGTGAACGCAAAGTTTGCTTGAGTGGCACTCCACTTCAAAATCGAATGAGTGATTTATATGCGCTACTCAAGTTTCTCGGAGTCGATCCCTGGGGAAGAGAAAAAATCTGGAAGCCGTGTATCAGGGAATCCATCAGTCGCAAACAAAACCATGCGATTGAATCCGTGCAAGACTTGATTGCGGCTGTCTCACTTCGGAGGGTGTAATCGGCGGTGCTTACGTTGCCACCAAAGATTGAAGATGTAGTTTTTTTGGAGCTAGCATCATCACCCACTCTTGAAAGATGTATCAGCGTTTCCCCTTCCAGAACAACCAACCAGTTGGAGGGACAGTGTAAAAATTTGTCATCTAATTCGAGACATAAGCTTGGCGTGAAGAATACATCAGCCGATGTCTCAGTTTTGCCGAACCTTTCGGAGTAGATTGCACGGCAGAGGAAGGGTGGGACTCTGGGGAATTTTTTGCTACTCTCACAATGCTGCGTCTTTTCTGCAATCACCCACTCTTGACAGACGTCTCAGCGTTTCCCCTTCCAGAACAACCAACCAGTTGGAGGGACAGTGTAAAAATTTGTCATCTAATTCGAGACATAAAGGAGTACCTGGCACAACAACTGGAGGGTTCTGTAGCAAAAGTAGTCGTCTTTTCACAGTGGACTAGTTTCTTACATTGGTGAGCTCATATCCGAATTAGTGACTGACATAACAATAAAATACTCAACAAACCTGATGAATTTGGATGGGGAAAAATAGGATTTCAATGGCTTTAGAAGAGGAAAACATTCCATACGTTCAGCTGGACGGGAGTTGTTCATTATCCAAACGAACTGAGTGCTTAGGAAAAATAAAAACAACATAAGGGTCATTTTAGCAACCTTTGGTGCCGGTGGAGTGGGGATAGACCTCACTTGTACTCAAAGAGTTTACATAATGGTCAGTTAATGATGCCATGTTACTCCAAGACTTACTCCCACCCATGGAGCCGTTTTTACTCAAATTTTCTGCTTCTATCAGGACCCATGCTGGAATCCGAGCGTTGAGGATCAAGCTGCAGACCGAGCTTACCGCCTAGGACAAAAACACCCCACCGTAATCATTAGATACTGCATCTCTGGCAGCATTGAGGAAAACATAATGCAGGTGAAGTGCAACTCATAGTTCAAACTTCAAAGGATTGAGTAAGCTGATGGATGTCACGTTATCAGATTAAAAAACTCAAAAAACAGTTGGCCAGGTCAGTAATTTTTTGAATTAACTGAAGAAAATCATAGTAATATCATATTTGACGAATCTGACAGTTAGGGGGATTGGAATACGGAACATAAATACATACAGATTAACCTTCGACCAATCCTCAGTAGAATCAATGGAGGTGGCGAAGCTCATAAAAGAAACACTCCAGGGCAGACACAAGACGCAAGGTGAAGCAAGCTAGATTCTTGGGAGTTGAATTGCTGGCTTGGTTTTAAATGTGGCACGAGCTATGGGGGTAAGTTTTTCTAAATATTCAGGTGAATAGAGGTTGATTGGTTGATTTGGGGGCACAAACGGGTCGTTTTCCTGATTTTTTGTGTCCATTATTTGGCCTATTAACAGATGGTGCTTGCTGCAGTAATCGCTACCATGTTGTTCAGCCAATCTTTGAGTGGTTAGTTTGTCAAGACGATGTACGAAGTCGGTGAGCTCGTTGGATCTCCATTTAAGATGGCAGCAGTGGAGAATCCCCTCCGAATCTTCTTCAGTATCAGAGGCGCATAAGGGGTTTGTTATTACTTTTCTAATTTGAGATGGAAGATTGAGTGATATGCAAGTATCGACACGGTATTGAGAAAGCTGTGCCGAGAAGAAAAATTGTAACGAATTAAAGAATTGTCACATAAAATCAACATCTTGTAATAAAACCTAAGCAAATCCAAAAAACAATAATTTTAGGTTTTTAACACACCTGCTTACGCCGTTTTGATTTTTTTTGACGTTGTCCCAAGAGTAAGAAGTATTCCGGATTGCGCGAGACACATTTGAAATCAGCCTGGCGGCCAACAAGCCAGCGGTACAATAACATGTGCGCCTTATCGTAGGAGTCATGAACGGGAGAGATGAGAAACTGGGCAAGCAGACCAAGGCTTCGCGCAAAGTACCAATGCTTTAGAATCATCTTGAGAAACCAGTTATTAAAGGGTGAGTCTGGATCCTGTTCCCACACGAAACTTAACTGGTTGATATGAGCAACCGCCATATCCTTTTCAAACCACTGTCGAACCACTGGTGGAATTATTTTTTTGGTTGTCTTTGTGGGGTAGGCGGTGTCTGAAATTTCGGGCGTTTCCGCGGAACATTTCTTGAGGACCGTGTGATCCTCCAGAAGAAATTGAGAATGTTGGAGATAGGAACTCAATTCGAGGGCAGAGGGAGACTTGGGAAAACCGGTTTTGAAGTGTTCTACTGCTAATAGAGTCTTGGTGAACAAAATGAGACACTGCCCAAATTGGGTGGAGTGCCTTGGGGCGTCTGCAGCTGCAAGATGTCTGTTGAGATGAGCCACGCTAGTTGGGAGTTCACCATTCTTTCTGCATCGTTGTTTGTGAGTCTTCGTCATTGGATTTGGGACGGGGAATTTGGGAGATTCAGCTAGTATGAGGAATGCTGGAGATAGGAACTCAATTTGAGGGCAGAGGGAGACTTGGGAAAACCGGTTTTGAAGTGTTCTACTGCTAATAGAGTCTTGGTGAACAAAATGAGACACTGCCCAAATTGGGTGGAGTGCCTTGGGGCGTCTGCAGCTGCAAGATGTCTGTTGAGATGAGCCACGCTAGTTGGGAGTTCACCATTCTTTCTGCATCGTTGTTTGTGAGTCTTCGTCATTGGATTTGGGACGGGGAATTTGGGAGATTCAGCTAGTATGAGGGCAGAAAATGAGGTTTGAAACGCAGTGAGCGCAAGTAAAGAAGAATTATGGGGATCATTTTGTGGCAGGCAGGCCCTGTTATTTAAAGTGAGAGAATCATACGAAGGAATCACATTCGTCCAGATAGTCAGTACCAGAACAATGCTCAGCTGAAAGTTGTACTATCAGCTGAGCGCCTACAAAAGGGAAACACTGAGTGCTAGTTTGCAGGAATGAAAGGAAAATTATTAACCGTCATGACATAAAGAGACTAAGGAGAGATTGGTGTCACTGGGGCCTTTGATAAATCCAGACCATTGTCATCAGGAACCCCATTCAGCCTAATGGAGCCTGTAGGAAGGCGTTGCAAATCGTTGAGTACATAGTGAGAACCGAGAGCAAGAAAGTGTACCAATTTAGGTCCCATTAAGCTCCAAAAATGATGCATGATGGGGCAGTGGAGCAGGATGAAAGTTTGATTGAAGACAACAAGAACTCACCTAGAACCGAGAGCAAGAAAGTGTACCAATTTAGGTCCCAGTAAGCTCCAAAAATGATGCATGATGGGGCAGTGGAGCAGGATGAAAGTTTGATTGAAGACAACGAGAACTCACCTATACGCAAGTCTACAATTGTAGACTTGATCGAAGTCTCCAATCCGAGTCTAGATCCAAGTCTACAATCATAGACTTGGACGAAGCCTACAATCCAAGTCTACAATCGTAGACTGGACCAAAGTCTCCAATCCGAGTCTAGATCCAAGTGATCCAAGTCTACAATAGTAGACTTGATTGAAGTCTCCAATGCAAGTCTAGATCCAAGTCTCCAATCGTAGACTTGGATCTAGCGAAGTCTCCAATCGTAGACTTGAATCTGGGGAAGTCTCCAATGGTAGACTTGAATGTGGGGAAGTCTCCAATCGTAGACTTGAATCTGGCAAATTCTTCCATCTTAGACATGATCAAAACCTACTTCATCCAATTCTACAATGGTAGACTTGGTCCTATGCATGTAGTTAACACCACACTCCAAAGGATCACTAAGCACAAGCCAAATCGTATGAGCCACTTCCATAACAATTCCGAAAAAAGGAATGAAGTCTCCAATCGTAGACTTTGTTGAACTTGGGGTTGCAGGTAGTGAAGATGATAACACACAAAGATTAGCATTATGCACAATCTTTGAGGAAACTTTGCACATTAGGTATTTTGAATGTAAGAACATCAAAACCAACCCAATGAATTTACTGAATGAGGAAGTTTACATACCGATTTCCCTTGATTCTGAGTATGTGGCTTGCAGTCAAGTCAATTATGTACTTGTTGTGTGCAACCAGGAATAATTGAGAATATGAGGCACTCGCAAGGTCCGTTCATCTACACAAACAAACAGTTGTGGACGCAAGGGGTGCATGAGTTGGAGCAAGCATCCATTTCTAAACGAATCTGAAATCAGTGTGCGCACCTGGCACTGGCACTTTAATCAAATTCTTAAGGTAAAGTTGAAAGTCTTTGCAAAAGGTATCACTGGTACATAAGTGACTATGATTAAATTGACAAATATTTTTCTGATTGCGATGAACTTCTAACACCAATAACAAAAATACAGATCATACAACTGTGGACATCATGCCGATCTGCACATGTAAAGAACTTGGATGTGTCAAGGAAAGTTACCAGGAGATGGGAGTCGTCAAGAACGGTGTTCCCATGACCTATATCACGTACAAGAAGCACTTACGATCCATTGCTCATAAAATTATGGAGCAAGAGGGAACCAGAGAGTCAGAGTTGGCCAATGGTTCAAATAAGGACACGGAGACAAGCAACAGCGAACGTGAGCCGACCCCTCAACCACGGTTAAATGTTACCAGGGGCAGCAATATCCCTCAACAATTGACCTCAACCGAACCGGCTAATAATGCAATCGAGACAGAAGTGGGACCTTATCGCGGTGTTCATTTCAACTTCACACACAAGTTTGTTGTATCCACCATGCTTCAAGCCGCGGAATTTTCCTTCACACATTATCTCAGCGATGAAGCAACAAACAATTTCCTGTGTGAGGAAAAAAAAAACTCAAAGACCTTGGTGACAACTTGGGCTTGAACTTTGAACACATCCTCAAACGGATCCCATTATCTCTTCCAACGGTTATCTCGAGACTAGGATTGGATATGCAAACAGTGGAGCAAGCAATGTGTCCAACGTGCTACCGACTGTACAAAGGTATATCATCCCCTGCGCGTTGGTCCACCCAAAAAGAACACGCAAGTGTAACCAAAAGATGTATTGCTAAATCTTTCTCTAGCACCCACAAGGCAGACGAACCCAAGGCTCCAAAGCTTTGCAATACGGAGGTATTCACAAGATTCACTGCATACGGGAAGACTTGTTGGAAGCCAGTGAAGTCTTATTGCTACCAAAAATTACAAACCTGGCTGGAAAGAAAGTTACTGGTCGAAGATTTCGAAGAACTCATTGATTCTCCCTTGGAACATCATCAAAAACCTGGTTGCATGAATGACATATGGGATGGGAGTGTTTGGAAAACCTTCAAATATCCGCCTTGCTCGACTTATCCATACACTTCACAGTCAGGAAACCTAGTCTTCAGTCTCTATGTGGATTGGTTCAACCCACACGGAAACAAAATTGGGGGCAAATCCATTTCTGCAGGGGGCGTAACATTGATCTGCTTGAACCTGCCACCAAAGGAGCGATACAAGAATGAAAATGTTTTTGTTTTTGGAATGATTCCCGGCCATCCTACCGTTGACCAAATGCCGGAATGTCTCCACCCACTAGTAGATGAATTTCAAGCTTTTGCCGTAGGAGTCTCCTTTGCAAAAACCATTGCAAAACCAAAAGGTCGCAAGATAAGAGCAGTTCTGTTCCCCCTGATAGCAGACCTGCCTGCTATGCGCAAAGTGGCGGGCTTTCTATCACATTCAGCAACATTATTCTGCTTGTTTTGCAAGCTGCAAAAGGATGACATTCACTTATGTGATCCCACTAAATTCCCAGCAAGAGACCATGACGGTTACATGCAGGCTTCCCAGGAATGGCTTCAGTGTCCGGATCAAATAAGTCGAGAGAAAATTGCAAAGGCCACTGGTGTCAGGTACAGCGCTTTGAACGACCTGCCATATTGGAGGCCTATGGATTACTGCTGCATTGACGTTATGCATTCCTTGCATTTGGGAATTCTGAAGGATCACTCTTTATCATACCTGGGGCTAGCATTGGCTGCAAAGAAGTTAGACTTTAATAAGATCAAATCGACGCAGGGGGATAATACCACTAGTGGTGCAGTCTTTCAGTCTCTCGAATGCAATGACGCCTCTCCAAGAAGGAAACGACCAGCGGAAGACGAGGCAGACAGCGTCACAAAGCGATTGTGCCCTCTGACTGAAAGAAATCTGGGGAAACTCACTTGCTCAAGAACTTCAGGAACCAACCCAACCAGGAGCGTACACAGTATCAGCTCAGCATCACCTCATCCCAAGGTTGCAACCCGTGCCAGCATCAGTGGGCGATCAAGGGACAGTTCCAATTCTTTAAGCACTCAAGTCCTCAAAAAACAGCATCAGAAGAGTGTATCCGAATCACCCTTGAGATCTGGGACAAGCACTACTCATACCTATCAGATGCCTGACCGGAAAGGGCCCTCAGTGCAAGACGAAGAAGAGTCATGGTCGGCTGCTGATTTAGATGAGGTGGCTGAAAGAGAGGGGGATGTGTTTCCGAAGATTTCGGAGGTTGAACTTGAGTGTGTCCGAAGAGCCATCAAAAACACAATTGTACCCGCATGGGTGGACCGGATACCAGAAAATCTAGGGAGCAGAGCCGCTGGATCATTGAAGGCTGCGGAATGGGGCATTTTGTACTTGGTGTATTATCCTTTGGCACTGATACCCTTATGGCGCAAAGGAAATGAGAATCCGTATAGAGCAGTGCTACTAAAAAACTTAATTCAATTGATACAAATCACACTGGCCTTAACACGAAGGCAATTGGAGTTGACACAAACAGCCCAAATGCCCAAATTAATTCAGGAATATCGGGAATTTGCACAAAGTCACTGGCCAAGCATCAACTCTAAACCCAACGTTCACCTCATTCAACATTTCCCGGAAGTGATTCAAAAATTCGGTCCTCCACCATCCTTTGCAGCATGGGCTCAGGAGAGACTGAACGGGATGTTAGGAAAAGCTTCCACAAACAATCATCCAGGTCAGTTTTTTTTTATGTTTCTTGGTCAGAAGCGGGTCATCTGACTATATCAATGCAATAGGGGAGTTGAGCAAGGCACTATTCAGGCAATGGGTGAAGAAGGCTGCTTTGGAAAATCTTAAGAGAGACCTACGAAACTTAGAAGATGCAGATGAAGTTAACACCAACCTCGCCTCTCAATCAAACAGACTTAGCAAAGAAATTTATGGCCAATGGTTGAGTCATTTACGTGACCAACTGTGCACAGAAAGTGTGCAATGGTTGCCCTGGGATTATTTGAGAACGGATCATTCGGAAGCAGAGCTAGACTCACTTGTTTATTTCAAAAAAAAATTAGTTGAGAAAGTGTGCAATGGTTGCCCTGGGATTATTCGAGAACGGATCATTCGGAAGCAGAGCTAGACTCACTTGTTTATTTCAAAAAAAAATTAGTTGGTGAACAGAAGAAATCTTACTCCACTGAAGAGGTACACCGAGGTAACTCATACATTCAGTTTCAACACAAGTCAAATCCCCATGACCTGGTTGGCAGCATCCAGCGTATCTTCTGTAGTAACCAGATACGTGAGGAATTCTTCCTTGTAATATCGGTGTTCGAGGAACTGCAGGACAAAGACAAAGAGAAGAATCTGTACCAGCATATGCCTAGGGTCAATTGCAAACTGCTGCAAAGACGTGGTAAAACAATGATCACATCTTACTCACACGTTCTTGGGCATGTAGCAGTATTGAGGAATCCACCAGGCACTTTTGGTCTAGAAGAAGAAAGTGTGACAGTGGCGGCCCTCCATATTTTTGCCAAGTAGAGGGGATAGGTGATTGAAGTGATTGAAGTGTACGATTGTACACTTGAAACACTGACTCAAATGCAACTTTTGTACCCCCTTCGTTCCCTTATCGTGTCACAATTTCAGCTCAATGACCTTGAAGTATATCTGAAATGACAAATGCTTTCTTTTGACAC
>JNCO01005138.1:0-14460 GCA_000785685.1 Uromyces viciae-fabae
ATCAACTTGGACCTTTCCAGCAACATCAACTCGCAAAAATTCAATCATGTCAATCTTGTAGATGTTTTAAAAATTCAGTACGACTTACGCGATGCTTTTAAAGATTCATTCCAGCCAATCAACCATTTCAATGACTTTACTCCATTAAGTTTACATCCGGTACATCTGATTTATCTTCTGTTTATCTTGCGCTACATCACACAAATTTTATCAACTACCTCGCGCGACTAAAATTTGGTTTAAGTAATTAAAATTTCAGCTATACAAATTCAAATCATCTATCCTGTGCGACTCAATATAGCATTTAAATTCAAACTCGCGCGACTTGAAATTTCATCAAAACCGCTTGAATTTCTCTTCCTGTTAACCTATGTGCGACTCAACATTTCATTTAAAGAACTTCCATTCATCTTCCCCATTAATTATCAACAACTTCACATTCAATCAACCTTTTAAATATGAAAAATGATAAAAATTAAAAAATTAAAAAAATATAGAAATAAAAATTCATCAACTCAACTCTGCTCAATACTTCATTCGCTTTGAAATAAAAATGAAAATAAAAATAAAAAATAAAAAAAGGTAAAATTTTATCTTGTTAATTAGTCTCTTGCTCCGAAGTCCTTAAGTTCAAAATTGAGTAGTTGGGGAGGGGTGTTGGAATTTCATTGTTCAACTCCTCAATTTTTTATGCCTCTTTATTTAAAAAAATTAATTTATGCTATGAATAAAAATTCCTTTTTGTTTTTGATTTTTATTTTAAAAATTATTACATTATTATTTTTTAAAATAGTTTAAAATAAATCTGAGAATTATCTTACAAGTAGTCTGATCATACACCCTTAGAATAAGCTTGTAGCCATGAGCCCTGTCTTTTAAATCACTGTGTGTTTTTCTTATCTCTACGTATTATTTCTTCTTTTATTTTATTTTTATTCTATTTAGAATTAATTTGATGGGATTAACGACCCCAGAAATTTGTGAATTACTTCCTGTTTTTTGTCTAGCTTATCTGCATGTGTTGTCAGTCTGCTCTATCATTTGCTTGTCTAGTATTCTCTTAATTCTGTTTTATTATTATTTCATTTTATTATTTAGGCCCCCTCTGGATCTTGGGTGGGGGGCTCTCTAGTTTTTAGGTTTCAGAACCACATTTCTTATTTTTCTCATAAATAGTCTGAGTTTCTAAGAAATAAAAATTCTTCATTGGTTCTTCTCACTCTTTTTCCGTGAACCTTTCCTAGAAGCATCAAGCTCCCTGAGATCCTCTAGTCCCATTCTAAATCTCATAAAAATTCATCATTAAATCAAATAAAAAATTACTCAATAAATTTTAAATCATTAATAAAAAAATTATCTAAATTTATGCTCTCAATTTCAACACTTAATGGTTGATTAATTGAGTTTAACTGATTCGATGTGAGTGGAAAACCTTGATTGATTCCCCTGCCTCATCCACATATATTGATTGATTTTCTTCTTCTGGTGTTGATTAGACACTTTCCAAAATTCAAAAGATCAGGTTCTGTGGTTCTCATGGTTTGGTAAAGATATTGATGACATTTTGACTGTTACCGTTCAACTATCCCATTGTTTCAGTATCTGAGGCAAGAAAATATAAATAAGAGTCAGTAAAGTGCCAAGAATAGAATCATAGGCAAATAATAGAACATGTAAAAGCATACATGAAGTTTAATCACTTACACCCCAGCAACTCTACACAAAATCCATATGAAGAGATGGTTATTCTAGGAACTGCACATTTCAAATTCCGCATAAAGATTATATCACCTTGGTGAAGTAGGAGGAGAAATGAATATAGAGTTAGTAAAAAGGGATCCTGCATGTTAAAGGGTAAGAATAGGAAGATTACACACATCAAATTTTACCTGGATGAGTTTGGAACCTGATTGAGACAATTTGGCGGAATCTGAGATGAGACATGTTCTGGAGGATCTGAATGGATTGTGCGGAAAGAAGGAAAAGTCAATGGTTTTTCACAACTATTAAATCCATTGAGATTCTACTGACCAAGATGTCGAACAATCATGTGAACTGGTCAGGAATAGGGGGGTTAGTCTGAAATGCATCGTCCTATGTACATTGACAGAGGGAAATATTTTTCCGTTTGTGAAATTGAGTCAGCGTTCAATTTTGATGATTGGAGGGAACTGTACAAAACTGGACCCTTGTTTGAAATAGGTTATGTACAGAACCCATTTGACCATGGAGTGGGGAATGACGGTGTTACTTACCCAGTGGTTGTGTGACATAAGTTACGTACAGAACCTACTTAGGGGCTGTAATGGCAAATGGCTGAGTTGCTTACCCTGTGTGTTGTGTTACAGCAACGGACAGAGGGCCCCGGGTGGTTGCTCTGAGACGTAACAGATACCAAGATTACAACTCTACATTGCGGTGTTTCTTATATACTCTGAAAAGATTTAAAGCTGAGCCTCTGTTCCACTGTTGAAATCTAAGAGCTCTAAGCTGAACCCATCACCAATGTGATGTGATCATGAAAAAGAGGCTTCCAAAATTAAGCACAGATAAATGATTGAACTTTTGTTTTAAAAAGTGGATATTGTAGATTGTTAAATTTTAAAAAAACTCATGAAAATCCAACTTGCCAGGTCCAACCAACAAGTTTTTTTTTTCCTCTCCACTTTTCACTTAACATTCACCTCACATCAATATCCCCTAGGTCAGAAAAGTGAGTTATTTTTTTCTCTCCACTTTTCACTTTCCACTCACCTCACATTTCCTTTTTTTTTTTACAAAAAAAAACTAAGTTGCCAGGTCTAACAAGTATCACAATTGTAGACAATTTTATACGATTCAATCTCATCCAATATTCATTTTATTGCCAAACATTGGCCAAAAAAGTTGTAGCCCTTGATCTCAGCTTTTATTTTGAGCGAAAAATTTTGGTGATTGGTCTTTTGGTTTAGGAGATGTGTATGTTCAAATTTATACTAAAATTTATTATACTTTAATTTAACAATTTTTATATTTTACTTTTTTTTCTTCTTTTAAGTTTAAAAATCCCCTCTTCCACCACTGCTTTAACTCTCCCAGTGTTGTACATGGAGGGCTCTATTGAGTAAACAGTTCTCCAGAACCCTTCATGTTCACCTGGTGACAACCTTCATTTCCATAGAAAAGAATAAAACAATCTGATTGTTCTTATTCAACAATCCACCTTCTCTGCCTTCTGTTCACAAAACAAAAAAATAACTGATTTTACAAAAAAAAAAATTTAAACAAGATTTTGTTTTCAATTGGATTGATCAGAATAAAAAAAAGAAGGGGATCAAATGAATTGATGATTCATGAATATTTTCAAAAAATTAATATATCATGAATGATTTGTTTGTGATAAAAGAAATAATTTGAAAAAAGAAATGAAGAAACTGAATTTGCTTTTGAAAATTGGGTGTTCATACTTCCATTTTCCAAATACAAATTTTGGATCAAGCTCATGTGGAGGATTAAACCACAAGCAATATCATTGGGCTGCATTCAATTAGGTGGCTCATTGATGAATTCAGTTCTACTTGCAAAATTTGTTGAACCAATTTTATTTTTATTTTTTCTGCAATTGTTTTTTTTTAAGAAAGGAATAGATACAAACAAAATATTGTTCAATCTAAATGGGAGAAATAATTAAATTTCTCAGAGATTATAGTACAAATCTGGTGTGGTAGCACTCTAGGTTCAGTATTATCATTGATAGCGAAATTCATAGGAGGAAACCAAAAATTTGATTGAGAGTAGAGATGATGTATCATTTGAACCAATTTTATTTTTATTTTTTCTGCAAAATTTGTTTTTAAGAAAGGAATAGATACAAACAAAATATTTTTCAATCTAAATGGGAGAGATAAATAAATTTCTCAGAGATTATAGTACAAGGCTGGTGTGGTGGCACTCTAGCTTCAGTATTATCATTGATAGCTAAATTCATGGGAGGAAACCAGAAATTTGATTGAGAGTAGAGATGATGTATCATTTATTGATTTTAGCACTGGGTGGGAGATGACAATTTGAACCATTAATCTCACCCAATTGTATTATGAGAACTAAGGCAAGTAATGTATTTCAGTTTAACAAAATGATACAAAGAAATGATGAAAATAAGATTTTGAACAAGAAAGGAAATAAAAGTGCATGCTCCGCATACCTCAGGCAAGGTGGTATGCTGCTGTAGTTTAATAGAAGAAAAGATAATCAGATATGTAACAAGGAGAAATGAAACTTCTTTTTCAAGTGATTTAAGGGTTTTTTATAGATGAAAAAGATGAGATGAAAAAAAAAAAAATTTTATGAAAAAAGTGATTGATTGAGAGGAAGTTGAAAGTGATAGAAGAACAAGCTGGTAAAAAGCCGCAGTCTTCTGTCTGAAAAAGGTGAGCAAGATGAAGTTTCCTAAATTGTAAATTGAGAAAAATAACGAGTGATCCTTCAAGCAAAGAAAGACAGATGTCTTTTATAGTCATCGCTGCATGTGAGCCAGGTAGGATCATCTTAGGCTTACGTAGAATAACGGCTTGGCAGCCTCAAGGAACATTGTGGTCAAGGTCAGGGTTTTGGTCTGGTAAGTTGTCAGCCATTGTTGTGTCTTTTTCTCCATTGTCATTGTTAACTATGAACGGTAGAAGGGTCAGTCTTTCTCTTTTTCTCAAACAAGACCCTCCTGAATTGATTCAGGGTAAAATGAGCTCATGCTTACCAATATGATGATCTGAAGCTTTACCAGAAACTTGACACCATTGAGGTTGTAGCAATTTGAATTAGGTGATTCCAGGTATTTGATCCAGTTCTTGAGTAAAAAAAATGAGTTTAGCAGCAGATAAATTGTGATATATAATCAGGTCTGACTTGAGGCAAGGAGTTCAAATGATGAATATGTCAACGATAAGCATATAGTTATATTAATCTGTATTGATATTTGGATGCAAGAAAAAACTGACTTATTTCAATGGGATCTGTATCATATGAAAGGTAAGAATAAAAGGATGAGAGGCACTGACGTGGAATGAGGTCAAGTTGTTTTATATTTTTTTCCAAACAATTGACTGTTTAGTTGTTAAATTTGACACGTCCACAGTGAAATAATTATTCTTGCTTTGGCACACACGAAAAAGATCACTTTACAAAACCCTCAGCTCGAAGACAACACCGACCCTTTAAAGGACCATTGGTTTTAGCTTTAGCGGTCACCACCACCCAAGTAATGAGGGACTCAGGGTTTGGAGTGATCTAGAGGTATCAGGATACGCTATGCTCATGCGAACCGAATAAAATTTGGGGTTGAAATATAAAGCTACTGCACCAAAGCCTGTTGCTGAGGCTAGGAAGCCACACGTACTCCTTCTCCCATTTAACTCATGAGCTCGTAGTCGCGATGCCCCGCTCATGAGGAAATATCCTAGGCTTTTCGCTGAAACCCAACTTGGCTAAGCTCGCGGCAGATAGCGTACATGGAGTTCCTCATGGCTCCTCTCGTTTACTCAACATCTGTAAGGTTGAGACACAGTATGTCAATCTAGCACCCATCTCAGCGACAGAATAATATTCAAATCATATATTTTGATCAGTCCTCTCAACATCGTGCGTCAGTGACCAGCGTTTAGAATAAAGCGGCCAGTCCTAATCACTATTGCGCTAGGAACCATCGAAGATCTTGAGCAGCGGTGGGACACCTTGTAATCCCAATTGACGCTCAAAACGACCACCACCTCACCTCATCTGCTAAAAAAAAGAAAACTCCCCCCCCCCCCTTGAATCCTACTCTTCGATAATCCGTTCACCACAGCACGTTTTCTGTATATTATATCGGGCTCCTCCGGTCCGTTGTGACAACTCTCTGCTTGCGTGGCTTTGATCTCCGGGAACAAATCCTTTGTCTCGAGCTGTTTGAAGTTTTTTATTTATTTTTCACAACAATGCAAGCAATTTCAACCACACCAATCCGTTCATATTGGGGGCTGAAAGGCAAATCCCTAAATCAAGCAGTGGCCACTTTAGCGGGACTGGGCTTTTTGTGGGTGATCCCTTGATCTTGATTTATTTATTTTTGCTCACATGAAATCATGCTTGTGAATGAATTTTTAAATGAAATATTGTTGTAGCTTGTTCGGATATGACCAAGGTGTAATGGGCGGCCTTCTCACTCTTCCTAGTTTTGTGCAAGTTTTCCCCGAGATGGACACAGTCTCTAAACACCTTAGCAGCGAGCAAAAATCGAAAAATTCAACCATTCAAGGAGTTGCGATGTTGAGTTTTAGTGTGATTGCGTTTACTCCGCAGAGATCTTACTAACCCTATGTGCGCTTGGGACCTTGGCCAACAGAGCTTTATATGAAATTGGTGAGTAAGGTTGAGATTTTCTGTATTGATTACGACTTGATGGGGTGATGATGTTACGTTGCATCCAAATAGGTTGTATGATTGGTGCCCTGTCTTGCTCTAGCCTGGGTGAAAAGCTCGGAAGAAGAAAGATTATATTTCTCGGCGCCGTTGTGATGTCGTTCGGTTCGGTCATTCAAGCCACCTCTTTTAGTTTATCTCAGTTCATCGTTGGCCGCATCATCACAGGTTTTGGTAATGGTTTCATCACCGCAACCGTCCCGGTATGGCAATCGTAAGAGAAAACAATTCACTATACATAGACCGCATTGCTGGGTTCATCAGCCTGAAACTTTGGTTCGTGCCCTAGCGAATGTTCTCCAGCTCATCAAAGAGGAAAGCTGGTCATGCTCGAAGGTTGCTTAATTACCGCTGGAATCATGATCAGTTACTGGGTTGATGTAAGCTCCCCGCGAATTTCTTGTGTGGAACTCGCTGTTTAATTTTGAAATGTGTCCCACCACCATCGCAGTTGGCCTTTTACTTCAACGAAACTTCACTCTCTTGGCGGATGCCAATCGCTATACAGCTTCTCTTTGCTGTTTTGATCATGTCTTGTGTTCTTTCTTTACCAGAGTCCCCACGATGGCTTGTCAAGAAAGGCCATATTGAAGAAGCTCGACAAGTTTTTGCTGCTCTCGATAATGTCAAGGAGGATGACCCCTCAGTCACTCAATTGTTGCAACAAGTTCAGGATTCTATGGTTTCCATCAAACCTGCACGTCTTTCGGATTTATTGAAAAATGGCAAATCGCGCAACTTTCATCGAACGACTCTGGCTGTAGTGAGCCAATGTTTCCAACAGATCAGGTACGCAATCTCAAAATGGCATTGAAGTGATCCAGCTTTCAGAATATTAACCCATCCTCATTTATTTTCCTGCTGAATCCTTTGGTAGTGGCATTAATTTAATCACTTATGTAAGTCATTCAAACATTCCGGCGTTAAACCCGAGGCTGACTTATTTTCTTATGCTTCTCGATCGACAGTATGCGGCAACAGTGTATGAAAGTAAGAATTTTAAGCTTCTGAACTATCTCCTTCATTCAGCTCGCCACTACTGACCTCTTTGATTGCAATGGATGATCAGATTACTTACATTTAGGTCCGGTCTTATCTCGCGTCCTAGCTGGCTGTACTGGAACCGAATTCTTTCTCGCTTCTTGGGTGGCGGTTTACACCATTGGTGGGCTTTTTCGAGATTTTGATTGGTTCCCAAATGTACTTAAACTTAATAATCTGGATTTCAGAACGTTTCGGGAGAAGAAAGTTGATGTTTATCGGAGCTTTCGGTATGGCTGTTAGCATGGCTGTATTGGCAATCTCCGCTCAACGAATTGAAGTAGCGAACGGAGCATCATCCGCGGCAGGACCGGCCGTAGCTGCCACAGTTTTCTTCTTCGTTTACAACACTTTCTTTGGAATAGGATGGCTTGGAATGTCGTATGTCTCTGCTGTGTACAAAGACTGAACTTGGATGTAAATGTTGAAATCCCATTTTCTCTATCCAGATGGCTCTACTCCGCTGAAATTGTCGGTCTAGAAATTCGATCTGCTGCTACTGGAATCAGCACGGCTTCCAGTAAGTCCCAGCATGATCTGCAGACTATTTTCAATTCGCTAACCCTGCCACTTTCTGTCGAACCTGTTCTAGACTGGATTTTTAATTTCTTGATTGTTTTAATTACACCGATATGTTTTCAAACCATTGGCTGGAAAACTTGTCAGTGGCTTGATATCTCCATTTATTTGTGCATATCAATTGAATTTTTGATAAAGCTTACATACAAATTTCCCTGTCCACATATGACAGATTTAATATTTGCCATTATCAATGCTTTTATTGTCCCCAGCGTATATTTCTTCTTTCCTGAGACAGCACGCCGCTCTTTGGAGGAGATTGATGAAATATTTGCGGTTTCTGGATGGTTAACAGTAGTTAAAAATGGTGACACATTTGTGCCATTAACGCATAAGGAGTTGGAGATGGATGCAGATGACACGAAAAAGATATAATCACAGTTTTCGAAACCTTCTTCCACGCCTTAGCTCCTTATTCCCTACTGTCCACACTCTCTGGATGTAATTTTGTCTTGGACAGTCCGTTAATATCTACATCTAGTTTTTGTGATTAACTGTATTCTAAGGGCTCGCACTTAGCTGCTACCCTAAACTTCTGTTTGGATGTTTTCAACCCTGATTTTTCATAACTTGTAGCTTTCTTGAAATCCTTTGACATCAGCCAACATCATCAGGTGTGCATGATGTAGCAACTTACAATTGCAGAAACTTCTTGGTAAAATGCATGTAGTATATTATTGGCTCATTTGGACCAGATATACAGTGGTTCTGTATGCATCAGATGAAAAAATATCATGGATAACTTCTGAATCTTCTTTTTTCTCTTTTTAATATCAGATTTGTTTTAACATTGTGCACTATTCATATACAACTTCTATCTTTCAACCGTGGGATCAGCCATGTGGAGTATCTAACCAATGGCTTCAAAGAGTGTTTGATGAAGGTGTGAGAGGTGGCCACATATCCTCAAAAATCAACTTTGATAGCAAGGGATGTATTTTGGGAGACAAAATGGGGTTGGGAAAGACATTATCAAAACTTGCAATAATCCAATTCACAAACTCAAGTACTAATGAATTTTTCAATTCAGCAAGGAACAAAAATAACCTTCAAAAGAACTCAGCAACACCTGTGATCTGAAACTCTCAAAATTAGACAATTGGTGGAATGAGGTTGAAACTCACTTCAATGTAGAGATAGTCATTGGGTAACTGGGGAGGGTACCTAGTACCGGTTCAGCTACCTCTCACACCTGCAGCAGAACCAGTGAGAGGTGCCAGGTGCGGTACTAGGTACTTGATTTTGGCAGGAATGTGGTGTGGTACCCAGGTACCTCCCACAAGTACATCCCAGCCCTGGCCACCAGAGGGGGGGGAATAAATTGCTGTGGCCAGCAGAAACGTTTTTGGCTTAGCTTCTCAATAAAAGAAATGGCTGCCACCCACAAACAAACCAAGCATTGATTCTCTCTCACATTGTTGACATGAACCCAAGAAAATTCACCTTCATCCAATGAGGAGGAGTCAAGTGAGTAAATATCTTCTACTCAAAGAGCAATAAAATCAGAGATGGTACCTTGGAAAAATGTAAAGAGGGGCTTGGTAATTTAACAAGGGCCAGAAACAAGTCAAAAAAAAACTGTAATAGTCTCACATGAGGACTGAGCCCAGAATCAAGTAACTGAACTTGTCTGAAAGGTAGGAAGGAATTAAGTTAGTGATTCTTGGAGGAAAATTATTGAACCTGTGAGAATTGAAGCACTTTTTAGCAATCTGGAGGCCCAATTATTGTGGAGGCACTTGCGGGTACCTGCAGGAGGTACCCGCTGCACTCCCCAAGGGGTGCCAGGTGTGGTACTAGGTAGCCAAATTTTTCCAAAAAGTGGAGGGGTACCCAGGTACCTGTTGATACCTGAGTCCAGATTGACTATCTCTACTTCAATAAAAAAAGAATTCCTTTTTTTATATTTCATGGTGAGCAGAAATATAGAATAAGTATGAATCAGTTGCAAAGGGAAGCAATTGTACTTGCCACATATGAGACAATTTGTTGCTCATGCAGGCAGGAGGCTAGCCATAGCTGGAGGCAATACTTGAAACTTGCAAAGGTGCATGAGTTTTAAAATTTTCTTGAGGAAACACAGTGATTAAGTTTTAAATTATGAAGGAAGAAAGAATATATTAATATGACATGGGTGATTACTCTTGCATCTTTTATCTATATGAAAGATCCTCAAACCACATGAAGTTAAATTATTTTGGAACTGGAAGCTGACCCAAATGATTTGTTTGACTGGCATACCACTCCAAACAATGAAACTGTTCCAATACATGTATTGGTATTTATTGTTTATTGGATCAAAAATTCTGCCAATACTTTGTATCTGTATTCAACGGTGGTCCAGCTACGCTATGTTTAGTGTTAGCTTAGCACAGCTCTAGATTTTTTCAGCTAACGCTGATGTTAGCATTAGCTTTTTTTTTTTTAAGCTAACCGCTAACATATTTTTGAAATAATATAAATCTAGTGCAGCGTAGTGTTAGCTTTTTATTTTAAAAAAAAGCTAACGCTAATAGGATTTTCAAAATTCAACTGGTTAGCAATGTTAGCGTTAAAAAAAGCTGCGCTGACATCTAGTGTTAGCTTAGACATGGCTAACACTAACCCTTATCATATCACCCTGCTCCCTCGCTTGCCTCATTTTGTTCCGTTGCTTGGATTCCTTCCTCAACTTGTTTTGACTTGTTTTTTGTGCTTTCATGAGTTAAATCAGGTCCCCGCGCTGTTGTCAAGCCCAAGATCAATTATTTCGTCAATCAAATTATTTACAAGGGAGGGGGTAGGCAACAGAGGAACAGGTAAGAGAAATGTGTATTTCAATTTAATTTTTGTGTTATTTTTATTTTTATTTTTTTATTTTTTTATTTTTTCATTTTTTCATTTTTTTTTTGAATTGTTGAATTATTATTTATTTTGTGTTTTTTTTTTTTTTTAATTTTTGAATTGTTATTTATTTTTATTACTTTTATTACTTTTATTATTTTTATTATTTTTATTATTTTTATTATTTTTATTATTTTTATTATTTTTATTATTTTGATTATTTTTATTATTTTTATTATTTTTATTATTTTTATTATTTTTATTATTTTTATTATTTTTATTATTTTTATTATTTTTTGTAGTATTTTTAGGAATTATTAAATTTTTCTTGATTACATATAGACAGACATCTAAATTCAAGCTGTCTGGTTAAAAATTGAACCACACTGCACCAATAATTGTAAAGCCCGTGAGTCATAAATGGCCCATGGGCTTTACAATTAATAGTGCAGTGTGGATCAAGTTTTCACCAGACAGATTGAATTTAGATGTCTGCCTATATATAATCAAGACAAATTGCCTCCCTTGTAAATAACTTGATTGATGAATTGATTGATCTTGGGCTTGACACCGGCCCGGCAACCTGATTTAACTCATGAAAGCACAAAAAACAAGTTGAGGAAGGAATCCAAGCAACGGAACAAAATGAGGCAAAAGAGGGAGTATAATAATTTTAGTCATAAAAATTGCTCTCACTGATCAATCTCAATTTTTTTTTTTTTAATATTTAACTAATATTCATTTTTTATTTTTCATTTAAACTCATATAATCTTGGCTTGACAACAATCCTTGGACTATGCTTTGAATGATTGTAGTCATAAAAATTTTTTATAAATAGTAGATTTATTGAGTTTTTTTTATTGTTATTGTTCTTTAAGGACAATTTTGTTACAGTTAAATTTTTTTTTTTTGAAATGTGTTAACTGTTACCCTGAAAAAAATTCTGATACATGTATCTTTGGGAAATAATATGAAAAAGACAATACTTTGCCGCTACATGTGACTGTAACGGCCCATTCTTGATTGATTGCAGTGTAGCGGTTTTTTGGATTTCAGTGTAGCATTTTTTTAAATGCAGTGCAGCGCAGCTTGAGATTTTAGCTTCAAATTTATGAAGCTACACTGCATGTGGGCTGAAATTTTGTTAGCAGAGGAAAAGCTGCACTAACATCCCACCCAGGCTGGACAGATTTTGTGCTAACACTACAGTGGTTTAGGGATAATTTTTTTCCCGGTATGCTGAAGAATACTTGAAGCCCTTCAAAATTTAGCTAACGCTGCAGTGCTCTTGGACTGAATAATCTGATGCTGCACTAACAAAAATGGGTCAAAAGGTCTAGCGTAGCGCAGCAACCCACTGTTGCTGTATTGTATCTGATTTCCAATCCAATACAAATTTGTTCATTTTGGATGTATTGACTCAACAATCCAATATTCAATCCACAATTTGTGGGTTTGATGTATTGCCTTGGGCCAATCCAATACAGATAAATGCCTATGGTTATTTATCTGTATTTTATCTGATTTCTGATCCAATACAGTTTTTTCATTTTGCATGTATTGGACTCAACAATCCATATTCAATCCACAATTTGTGGGTTCAATGTATTGCCTTGGGCCAATCCAATACAGATAAATGACTATGGTTATTGGTATGTATTGGTATTTGTTTTTATTTTCTTAATTCCTCAGTTTCAAATAATCCTAAGTTTCCTTGAATAATTATGAAATCAAAATGATGTTATCTCAGGAGAAAATTCCAAAAAAACTTAATCAATTAAAAATAAACTTAGAATTCTGAATCATTTATGCAATTTTCATCAAGATTAGTATTTAATAAAATACAAAATAGAATTAAAAAAATTGAATAAAAAATTAATTGAACAGTTCAAAGAATTCAATTTGATTCAAGAACAACAAAAGAAATAATTAGTAGAATCAAATTAAATTAAAAACAAAATTTATAAAATAAAATTAATACATCAATTTCAATGAAATATTTATTATATGAAAAATTCAATCAACTCAAAAACTTATAAAATTGTAGTTCAAATTCATCATTCAATCACAAAAAGATCAAATCAAAACTGATATTCTCAGCTCCGAACAACCTCTTAGTGCTAACTCCATCTCGATATCAGTTCTCTTTCATTATAATCATCAATTCTCAACTATTAAATCAGAATACTTCAATCAATATGATCTCCTAAACCATTCAATTTGCTGCTTTGCTTCCACCAGAAATCTTTTAGCTCTTAGTATCAGCTTTCTTTTGAACATTTTTTTGGTCTCAATTGTTAAAATAACTATATATTTTAACTTAATACAATATTTATATAAATAAAAATTAAATAAATATAAAAATAAAATCAATCCTTGCCAAGGCAAGAGAAAATTGGTGCTTAAAGATAGAAGTAAGCAGGACCATTGTTTTATTCTTTTTACTAAAATAAGGAAAAAAGAATTATAGAATAAAAATTAACAAAAAGTATTAATCTTTATTCAATAAAATAAAATTTCTTCTACAAAAGTCTCAGACAACAAATTAATAAAAAGACTTTATGTGCAAAAAAGAAATTAAAATAAAAAAAGAAATTAAAACAGTGAGTTATTAATTTTGAAATTAAAATTAATTGATTGAAAATAAAAATAAATTAATAATTAAAGGCCATTACTAAATACATGCGGTCAGCCCGCAAACTCATGCGGTTTTGACCGCGCGCGGACCAGCCGCATGCATGCAGTTTTCCGCAAACACACGCGGTTTTCAAAACGGGTGTTTTTGAAAAAATAAAAAGGGAGAAAGTTTAATTGGGGTCTAAAAACCCCAAAGAAAATTCCTCAAAAGTTTTGAAAGGGTTTTGCCCCCCAAAAAAATTGATCAAAAAAAATTATAAAATAAAAAAAATGATTTGTACAGGGCCCCAAAACATCATGAAGGGGCCCTGTCCCGTGGAAAAAAGAATGATGAGGGTTGATATCAACCCCCAAACTGGGCCCTGTCCCGTGGAAAAAAAAAATGATGGGGGTTGATATCAACCCCCAAACTATAAATTTAGCCAAAAAAAAAAACAAAAAAGAAAAAAAAAACAATTTGTCAAAAATAAAAAACAAAAAAAATGGTTTTGGGAGAGAAGGCCCCCAAATAATTGGCAGATGCCCATTTCCCATGGAGTTTAACCTTATGGGGCTTTGCAAAACCCTTTGAAGAAGCAAAGTAAAAATAAAAATTAAGAAAGACAATGAAAGACAAAAGGAAAAATGAAAAATGAAAAAGGAAAAGAAAAAAAACAAAAGGAAAGGAATAACAAAATTAAAGAAATAAAAATGAGAGAAAAAATAAAGAAAGAGATAAATAAATAAAGTAAAATTAAAAATAAAAATAAATTAATAATTAAAGGCCATTACTAAATACACGCGGTTGGCCCGCAAACTCGTGCGGTTTTGACCTCGCGCGGACCAGCCGCATGCATGCAGTTTTCCGCAAACACATGCGGTTTTCAAAACGCGTGTTTTTGAAAAAATAAAAAGGGAGAAAGTTTATTTGGGGTCTCAAAACCCCAAAGAAAAATCCTGAAAATTTT
>JNCO01005143.1:0-14448 GCA_000785685.1 Uromyces viciae-fabae
CGATGAGATTGAAGCAGCTCGCGAATAAATTGGTGCGAGAGAAGTGAAGTAATAATAACCATCACTACTCATGTATTCAGTTAGCAGAAGAAAGCCATCTCTTAACAAATAAAGTCAGTATAACATTCACCATCCACTCTGGCAGGACAGGTTCCACCGGCGGCCCGGACCGGCCTGACTCTTCAAATATATGCTGTATCTTTTATCTTTTATCTTTAGTCGAGTCCAGCTTAAGGGATTGACCGCATAGAAACATCAGATACCAAGTCAGTTAGTTTTTAATTAAACCAAACTGAGCTTGGGTTCTCATTTTTATCCAAGTAGCTGGACTAGACTGGCCCTTCGAAATCATTGATTCATGACTGAAAGATTCCTCAACAAGTCAAGCCGATGGACATAAAAGCCAACGATTTTGTTACATTTGTCTCTCCGTACCCATTCCAAGATTTATCACAATATCTCTCAGTTGACTCCAAATCATCCAATCCATTGAGGTCTTATCATCCCGTCTTCTCTATTGTCAATTCACCCATCTTTTCATTCAAAAACAATCTTTTACACATCAAATCAGAATGATTAATACCATTGTTTCACTCGCGGTTCTATTAGGTGAGTCACCATTTTCACAACCGCATACATGAGATAATTTGTCTAACATTGTTCATAATTCGAAAGCAGCGTACTTGCGCGAAGTGGAGATGAGAGCTGTCACCGCGTCGCAGGTGGATAATTACTCGTCAGTTTACTATTTATACTTTCTCCATTAATTTCGTTGATATGACATCTTTTCCACTAATCATCAGTTCAGTTCACTGTGGTTATTATTAGATCTGATCCAAGTTACCAAATATACCGATTCATGAACAATGTACCTGGTCAATATGAGGAATATCAACAAGAAGGTGAAAGTTTCCCAATGACTGAAAGTTTTTACGGTCAACCAGAAAGCGTAAGTCTACTTTTATTATGTGAAAAACACATTAGACTTAAAGCATCTAAACACTAGACTGATGGTGGCAATCATTTCAATAGCACGATGCTTTCCCTGATCAATCCAACAACTATCAAGTTCGCCGTGATTACTCATCTTACGGCATACCCTCGGATTATTCGACTCAATACGAATCTTTTTCCGCCCCTGAGCCTTTTCCGCCCGCCTCATACCAAGACGAGAGTTTAGGATCAACTTTCAATTCTGCCCAATCAACTCCAAGCCGATCAGTGGCTCAAGATAAGTCAAAAGATAAGTCTGTCCCGTCGGCCATATACCAAGACGTGAATTCAGGATCGGGCTTCAATTCAGCTCAACCGATTCCAAGCAGAGCAGTAGTTAACGACCAGCCACAAAATGAGTCTTTACCGCCTGCTTCATATCATCAAGGCGAGGGTTTAGGATCAATATCAAATTCTGCCCAATTTATCCCAAGCCGATCAGTGGTTAACGATAATTCAAAATCTACGGAACTGGTACCCAACGAAATCACGCAACCCAACAAGGCAGTTCGAACTGCTGCTACGAGGAAAAACAAGAAGGTTCCTACTGATCTCTCAGGACAGGAAAAGAGCCCCACTGATTCCGGAGAACAAAACAAGAGCATCCTAGCTGCAAACCCCCCCGTAGCAACCCAACCGGATGTATTGAATCGAGGCGCTCAAACTGAAGCAGCTCCAGCTTCAACTGAAAATCCAAATGCACCTACTAACTTATTATTGGGGAAAGATTTGACGCCTGACTTTGGTTTTGTGAATCATAAAAATACCGATGGCCGACTCCGAAAAGTGACTTATGGGGTAGATGCCAATGGAAACATCGTTGCGCATTCCGCAAAAGTTGTGCCCCACTAGACTCCTCTTCTCATGCTGTGTCATTTTGCTATTTTTTTATTAGGGCCACCACAGGTTATATTAGGGTTTTAAATTATTGGAATATTTCAATAATAGGGATTTGGGTGTTCTTTCTTCACTAGGATTATATTTATTTGAGTTTATTTATTCATTTTCATTCAATAAAACGTAACTGCCTACGTTCCAATACTACATTTAACTGAGTAGATCTGATATTGTATAAAAAATCACGGTGTAATTAGGGGCATGTAGCAGAAGTCGAAATCACTTCTTATTTTTTTGATTGAAAGACAATTAATGACTAACAGGACTTGCAACCAGATACCTTTGACTTTGACTAAATTTCCAACTTTTCAAAGAAGTATCATCATGATTCTCCACGTTGAGGATTAAGATTTGTAACACATGTAATGGATTAAGTTATTCAGGTCCACCCTTTTTGATTGATGGCTTTGAATTAAGGCATGTAGTTAGTTAGGCAGGTGGGAAGAGTATAATCACCCAAGATGTGTTGTTGTTTACTTCATGGCTGAATAGTTCTGATTGGATACAATTTTATAAATTACAGTCACTTTCATTTAAACTCAACCTCTTCTCTTCAATCGACCGAATAAATTCTCGTTTTGTGTTTTCTATCGTCTCGGAAATACACACGCAGTGAGTCAATTCTCCCTTTTATTACTCCTAGTACCACCCATAAACTCACTTATCACTCAGATTTTTAGAACGTAGATACAATCACCACACATCGTAATGGCCGAATTATCGGCCAGTGATCGCGCTGAAAAAGCGGCCCGTGCAAAGGATCGTGTTAGTCTTATCAAAAGTCGTCAATCAGAATTTCAGGCTCACTACATTTAAGCGAAATAATGCTAAAATTTGTCTTGATGCTTCGCTATTACATTTCTTCAATCAATAGCTCAAGAAGTTTCAAGCAAAGAAAAAAGCCGGTGAATCAACACCGACATCTGAACCCAATCTAAATCTTGAACCAGAACATCCAGCCAGCTCTTCTTCAAATATTGAACCTTCGATCAGCGAAAAGGATATCATTTCGAATAGCGAGCATCAAAATATCGTCTTGACTTCAGTTGCTGTGCCGTAAGTCTCTCCAGATAGTCTCATTTCACTTTTTCAGATGATTTCATTTATCATCGGATACTGACTTCATTTTGAAAAGCCAATCTCCCCCGGTGCCTTTATTAAATATTCAAGGCAACCATGAAATTGCCATTGATTCAACTGGTTCAGTTTCTCAATTATCTGAATCACAACAACAGACCATTGCTTTACTTGTCAGTGAGAAAAACAATCTAACGGATCAGATGGAAAATTCTCGTCAAGAAATTTCAAAATTACAACAAAAACTTGTTGATCTGGAACAACAATCGGCCAATCAAATTAAAAACCTGAGTAATGACTTGGAGGAAACTCGTACTAAGCTTTCGCAAGTTCAATCCGAGTTGGAAGATACCACAACCTCACGTGATACTTTAAGATCAGATTTAGAACTTTTCAAAGCACGAGTCGAAGAATTGAACCAGTCTAATGAGAGCAGTAAAGATGAAATCATTCAGGATTTTGAAAGTAAGCTGAGGATGAAGCAGAATCATTCAGACGCAATCGAAAGTGAACTTTCAAGAGCGAAAAATCAACTCAAATCTCAAGAAGACCAACAGCAAGAACAGCACCTTACAATCGAACGCTTGGAAAAAGAAAACGTCATCTTTCAGGAACGTTTAGCTGAATCAAAAAGCCACGCCGATACAATCACTGCTACCCTCAATAGCCTTCAAAAAAACCATCAAGATTTGCTAACTGAAACATCTTCAAAGGAAAGCCAGCTCAAGGACATTTCCGACAAGTTCGACGGTCTCAGATCTCACAACAACTCGCTTAACACTCAACTGAGCGAATTTCAAACTTCTCGGGAGTCACTTTCCTCAAAAATAACTCAACTTGAGAACACGCTTTCTGAATCTCACTCGAGAAGATCTGCTCTTCAAGAGGATAATCAAAATCTCTTACAAAATCTTGAAGAGTTAAAACTCAAGGTTGTTGAGCTGACTGATCAGAAGGTCCAATCAAGTGATCGTTACGAAGAAATCCTTCAGATTGTCCGTCGGCGGGAAGACGAGTTGAACACCCGAAAGGACGATCTTTCTAATCAATTCCAAGCACATGAAAAGGAAAATCAGCAGTATGAGTTAAATGTCAAACTTTTGAAACAGCAGCTTGAGCGAACTGAACAAGAAGTAAACCAAGTTAAGAATGTTTCGGTTGAAGAACGCTTATTGTCGCAGCAGCAACTCAACACCCTCACTGAACAGCTTGAAAATCAACGATTGGAGTCTCAGGGCCTTTCTCAACAGCTTCAAGAATCAAATAATCTACTTGAACAATCAAAGCAAGGGCATGAATTGGCTATTCATAATCAACGACAAACTGAATCCCAATTAGCCGAAAAAGGTGCGTTACTTGGAGCTGCAGTCGCTCGAGAGCAGCTATTCCAGGATCAAATCGATTCATTGTCATCAACGTTGACTCTTGAGAGAGACCAAAGTAAAGAGCTCCAAAAGCTAGCTCAAGATTCATGCAACGCGATTTCCGCGATGCAGAAGGAGATTGAATCACTTCAAGAGGATCTTCGAGTTGCAACTCTTCAAGGTGAAGAGCACGAGAAGCGTCACGTGTCTCAGGTAGCCCAAATTGAAACTCTTGAGTCTGAAAATCAGAGAGTATCGAGTCAGCTTTCACTTATAACAACTGAGTCAACTTTACTTCAAAAAAAGATTCAAGAAAGTGATGCGCATATATCAGAAATTCGAGGCATACTGAATGAGAAAACTTCGGAATTTGATGAGTTGTTAAAATCTTGGAATCATGAACAGAATCGGAGGGCCGAGGTTGAGGCTTTACTCGTAGAATCAAAATCAGAAATTCAAAATTTAACTCACCAACTTGAAAATGGCCGGATTAACTATGAAGCGCTTGTCGTAGATCATTCAAAAAAACTGGAAGATATGAAGCAACAGGCTGATGAAGCATCGGTCAAGTGGTTAGAGCAGGCCGGTCAGTTGCAAAAGCAGTACCAAGACTCACAAGCGCAGTTGAAAGACGCTGAAGATTCTCGCGTAAAGCTAACTGAAACGCTCTCTAGCTTAGAATCTAAGCTTTCATTGAGTGAAACTTCTGTGCAAGCCCTACAAGCTTCGTTAGGATCGGTGAAGATTGAACAGGAAGAGGCAAGGATTGCATCAGATGCGAAGCAAAAAGAACTTGAAGAATTAATTAACAACTTGCAAGCTGAAAAGAACGAGCGCGAGGCTTTGATAAAGAAGTGGCAGGAAATCGCTGAGGATTTGAAATTGAACTTGAAAACGTCCGAGGCAAATCTTGCTTCAAGCCTCGAGGAAAGTCAACGGATCCGCAAAGAGTTAGAAGAAAGTCATAGTGATCTTAGTCAGCAAAAGCAAAATTTAGCATCTGCATTACATGATTTGGTGACTGTAAAAAATGATCTGCAAGATGTAGAGGATCAACTGAGTGCTTCCAAAACAGAAAATGAAGATCTTCTAATATCAAAGGAGACTGCGGAAGTTAAATCAAAGGATTACTGTGAAAAAATGAACTTGACACTAAACAACCTCCAAGCTGAACTTCTATCTTGCAAAAAGCGGATTGATTTACAGGAGGAACAAATTAGTGAATCTGCACAGAAGAATTCAGAATTAAAGGAAGAGGTGAATGCGCTGGAGCGGGAGAAGAGTTTACTCATTAAGGAGATGGAAGAAGGAAAAGAAGGGGAGAATCGAATTTTAGAACGATCGAGATCGGAAATATTAGAGCTGAAGCAGAAGATTCATGAGTTAAAGGAGGATGGTGAGTTGATCAAGCAAGAGTTGAGTCAAACCAAAGCAGAGTTCGGGCAAAATGATGAAATGAAGGAAGATGAAATTCATCGGTTGAACATGGCATTGAAGGAGGCGAAACGTTTCGAGTCTGAATCTAACCAAAGTAGAGAAAAAGTTGAGGAAGAAAGAAAACATGGAATTAATAAGATTTCTGATTTAAGTCAGACGCTTGAATCACTTCGAAAAGATAAACGAGATCTAGAAAAGACGCTTGAAGAGCAACAGCGCAAATCTGAAAAACGTATAGACGAACTTTCAGCACAAATCGCTTATCTCAATATTCAACTCGATGAGAACAAGCAGGAACTGCAACTTGTCCATTCGCAGGGTCGCAGAGAACATGATACGCTCTCGAGTAGGACAAAGGAGTTGGAGGAGCTGCAAGGAACATTAAAAGCTTGTCTAGTTGAGCATCAGAATGCTATAGCTATTGCAGCCCGTAGGACTTCAGAACTTGAAAAAGAACTGAACGCGACCAAATTGACACACGAACAAATGAAAGTTGAAACTGGGCGAGTCCGAGAAGAAGCTCAGCAAGCCGCATTAGCAAAAGCGCGTGAATTCTCGGAAGAGCTTGCTAGGAAAGAGGCTGAAATCGCTAGGGTTGAATCATTATTGAATTTCAAGTCTCAGGATCATGAATCAATTGAAAAGAAGTTAAAGGAATTAGAAAATAAGCTTGAAGAAACGGAGAAAGAGTTACAGAGGTCGTTAGAAACCCATACTTCCACTGTGACTCAACTTCAATTGGAATCAAACGATTTGAAATCTCAATTGTTGAATCAGAAAGATTCCAAGGTGGATCAAGATTATGTAGATTCAATCTTGCAACAACATCAAATTGATCTTTCTACAGCTCGAAGTCAAATTCGAGCACTAGAAAATCGAATATTTGAAGAAGAATCTAGATCTCATGAGATGCTTACTCGAATTGAGAATCTCCAAGATCAACTAAGGGGGGCTGAAGAAGCCTTAAAAGAAAAGAAAAATTCATTGACAAATTCTAAACTCTCTATAACAAGCACCAGTAATTTATCAAGTCATCAAACTATACCAATTGATTCAAGTCAATTAAATTTAAATTTATCTATGTCAGATCCTATTAACAACTTTACAAAAATGATTGATGAGAGTAATTTATCAGATCAAACGAAATCATATCGAAAAGAAAGTTTAAAAATTCTAAAAACTAGAATGGAGAGTGAATTAGGTTTAAACTTTTTGATTTTATCTAAAAGAAATTCAATCAGTAATGATTTTCAACTTTCTCCTGGTCATCAAGATAGTCAAGTTACTGAAACTCATCGCAAGATACATGATAAAATTTCAACTCGTTCCCATTTAGGTGACGATATGGTTTGGTGCGGTGATTGTGCTGGTGACCTATTCATGATCTGATGAATTTTATTTTTTTTCATCGTAACATTCTAGTTAGTTTATTTATTTTTTTTTTTTTTTAATGAAACTCCATTTAAATCAGCGTCTAATCATTGTTTCTCTCTTCTTTTTTTTCCGTCTTGTGTTTTTTCCACAGTTATTATTTCTTCTATTAGTCAATATCCCTTATACCTCTTGTATTCTCATATGTCTTCTAAATATAGTTTTGGTTTTTTTTTTTTTTGGCATTTGATTCTTTTTTTCCTTTGCTTTTTTTTTTCGCTTTTCGCTTTTCTTTTTCTTAAACTTCTTTGTTCATTTAAATTTTGTTTAATTTTTTTTTTTTTTTTTTTTTTAAACGCTATCCATAATTGAAGTGTAAATATTCCTTAATTTGTTAATCATCAGTGTGTTTTTATATTTCAGTCTTGAACAATTTTTTCTTTAATAAAATAATAAAAAACATGAAATCAAACACTAAGAAAACACTTCAGACCTGCTTTGCTATGAATACAAATGAACAGATTTTAATTCTGAATTGAATAGAAAAGTAAAAAAAATGTTATTGTTCAACTAAAAATTTTTAAGAACTTCCTTTTTAACAATAGACATTCTTTTGAAAACATCATGCAAGAGATTCCTTCTAACTCCATCATCGCATCTGATTTCCTCCGACAGGAGACTGCGAAGGTGGTCATGGGTGGATTAAGCACTGGTCAGTTGATCATCTCTTGGAATTCTACAAAATTCATTTGCACTTCATCAGCTTCTCAAGATAAAATTTTAATCTCTCGGTATCTGAATTTTACAATCAATAGGAATTGGTGGTATGATCATCGGTTCACTATTAGCTGTTCAAAAAAATGTCCCTGCAACTCTACCTGCGATATCAATGTGCCTGAAAACTACAACCTTTGGTACGGCCTTTTTTGGTTAGTATTGAGATTTAGTATAATAGTTTATCCCTTCTAACCATTTTCTCTTCATATACATAAACGAGCGTCTTCAAGGTCTAAGACAGTTTGTGGTTAATCCTATCCTTCAAACAAACATGATACCAACCGCAAGAACCACAAGTAATCAACACTTCTGTGGAATGATATCCACTGCCATCTCAGCTGCTGTGATTGGTGGTTCAGTTAATACTTATTTACGTGCGTTCAATTACAAGTCATTCCATGCTTCATATAAATTTCCAAAAAATGATAATTAATGTGTGTTTCAATAGGTGGACGACAGGTAGCAGGTAGAAGTGCGTTTACGACTGGATTAGTATGTTGTACAATTCAATTAATCTACAATGAAATAGGTATAATCAAGGATTATTTCTTGAATCCAACATCGCCTTCAACCATAACAAAATCAAATGATTTGAAGAACTCTACTAGTACAAAGAACCCAATTGATTCACCACCTTGGTGGGAATTTTTAATTCCATTAACTAAAATAACCGATCAAGAATGGAAAAATAGATTGAATTCTGACCTGTCTGAAGTTGAATTAAAACAAAAATTTGTTGACATTCAAATCTCAAAAATTTCAAAAGCTATATCTAATCATTCTGATCAAAATCAATCCAAAAAAAATTAGTAAAGATTTATCTCATCATTTCTAGTTGATTCATTGATTTTGTTATGTTTAAATAGTGAGATGATACAAGCGAAATGTATTCATCAAATCGCAATCGCAAGAGGCCTTAAGTAAGGGAGAGATTATTTGATCAATTCTAAGGAAGAAGCGTGTAATTTGATCGTACTTGAGTTTGGGGAAATGAAAAAATATGAATACAAATCGATAGCTTACATGGAATTATCATCATCGATTTATTGGGAGGCATCGATCGAACGTAGAAAAATACCCAATCGTACGAAGGTTTGAAAATTTTGATATAAGATTCCAGTGATCAGCTCTACATAGTTACTTGGTTTCTGGAATTCAGGTTCATTTAACAAGACTGAAAGAGACTCGATTTGTTGTTCCAAGGCAGGTAATACATATACTTGATTGTAACTCATCTGAGTGAATTAGCTGGGAAATGTAGTAGCATTTATAATCTAGGAAATCTTCTAATTTGGGAAATCAATCAGGATAAATGATTGGAAATAATTGATATCGTTGTGGCGCTCCCTCATGGTACTTACTATTGCACCAAAATTTGTTAAAGGATCATGTCAGGATTTCATTGTTTCTGTTTTATTCTCTTTCTAGATTTTACTTAATACAATGTACTGAATCTTTTCATTTTTTGATGGTAAATCATAAACATATTTTTCATTACCCTCATTTGCACACTTCAAAGCCCAAGCACACTAAATTCATTTCAGGCTCTCATTTGGTACCCAAACAAGAAAATTACGCAATCAGAATACTCAAACACAAAAAAAAAGTATCCAAAAGAAGAAAAACAAGATGATGAAGCAGAGTAACTATATAGCGTGCCATTAGATCAAACGTTAAAATTAGACCTCATTTGGAATACTTAGACAATCTAGACATAATAAATCCTCAGACGGATGAATCAGCTCGACCAGAATGAGGATTACCCCATTGAGAACTGCAAAGCATGAAGATCCGGTCAATTCAATACATTATCGTGGTGAATTTTCTTGCTAGGGATCTTGATGACGAACCGAGGGATTTACTCAAGCCGACAAGATTGAAGACTCCTGCAGAGGAGTGTAGCTCGGTTATTTCAGAGTGGACTCGCAGACTTCCGACTCCAACTCTGAGCTGCTGAGTCTTTGGTGCTGGGTTCGGCCCAATACGAAATTGCAAGTGATCTCAATTGGATGGATTTACTCAGTTTTGTTTAAGATTAAGGAATCAGCTTGTTTCTCATCTTCTATTTAAACCCTTCAATTTCTCCAGTCTTCCTTCATTGACCAATCCCCATCTTCTTATACTTCAAACTTAAAAAAAAAGCTCTCAACCAACATAGTACTACTCTACTACACTTTGCCAAAGAAAATGAGCCCTTCCACTCTTGCCTCTGCATCTCCAATGCCAGCTAGCTCTACCAAGTCCAAGAGAAAATATGGGCTAGAAATTTCTTCACAAGTATTTCAACCTTATTGTGTGGGATAAAAATTTTATTCACTTAGAAGCAAAAAAAGTTGCTTTTACATTTACTTTTGAAAAATTTTGGTGCATGCACCAGTTTTTGCAAAAGTAAATGTAAAAGCAACTTTTTTTGCCTTCCTGTGGCTAAAACATTTATCACACAGTCTAATAAGATTGAAATACCTGTGAGAAAATTTCTAGCCCATATTTCCCACATTAACTGTTTTTTTTCATTTTTTATTTGATTTTGTGTACTTGCTAAATAAGTAGTACCTCATGATTTTTTTGAGCTAAAAAGCTCAGAAGGTGAAGGAGGGGTGACCAGGAGGCTGTCAAGAAAGTTTGGTAATTTTTGGACACTTGGAAGTATTTTTTAATAATATTAAAAAAAAAAAACTTGACATCTTCCTGATGTCAAAAGGCAATGCCAGGCAGGAAACGGGTGGTGCCAAAACCACCCCCTAAATATGAATTAAATAAAAATTGCTAGTGATGTCAATTGTACCACAGCAATAATAATAAGATTTAAATTAAATAAAATAATAGCTAAAAATTAATGTGATGTTTAAAATATTATGTCATGACTGTTTTCCATCAAAACAACCATGACATAATGAAAATCAATTTTTTGTTTATTTTAATTGCTGACATTTTGCTGTTATTTTTATTTTGGTTGACAAATCAAAAAACAATCAAGCAATTAAAAAAAAAAAAAAAATAGAAAAATAGAAAGAAAAAAAAATTAAAGTAAACTTGAAAGTCAAAAATAGTTAAAATAAATAAAATCATGAAATCAAAATTAATAAAAAAATTTATTAAAATCAATTTAAAATTAAAAAAGAAAAAGATAATTTTTATTATTTTGAATTATTTAAAAGAAATTTTTTATTATTAAAAAACTTTCAAAATTATTTAAAAATTATAAATGAAGATTATTAACTGAAGAATCTTATAAAATTATAAATTATAATAATTTTCATTATTAAAATTATTATTAATAATCAAACAAAACATCAAAATTATCACTATCACTATCATCATTATTAAATTATTCTGATATTTTACCATTACTTTTATATTGTTATTACTAGGGATTGCAGCGGCATGCACACCACAACCCCCCCCCCCCCCCCCCCCCCCCTGTCTATTTAACTGAATCCAATGACTTGGGGTGGCATCAGAGATGTTCAATCTTGCAGGAATATTCCAGAATTCATATTCATGATGAGCAGGTAAATTTATCCAAATCAACCTGATCCATACGTGGAATCAGTCCCAACATCATCACACCTGTTAGAAATATTGAAATAAGAACTTCCTCATAAGTCCAATTTCAATTTCATTCATGTTTCCCAATCTTTCAATCATTTCAGGGAATTCATGTTTCCCAATCTTTCAATCATTTCAGGGAATCATAACCTTCCTGTAAAATGTTTACTATCAACTAATTCTTGTTTCACTCAACTGTCACATTTTTTTCCACTATGTCTAAACTTCTCAACTCAAGTCTTAACTTAAAAGCAAAAATAATAAATAAAATAATAAATAAAATAATAAATAAAATAATAAATAAAATAATAAATAAAATAATAAATAAAATAATAAATAAAATAATAAATAAAATAATAAATAAAATAATAAATAAAATAATAAATAAAATAATAAATAAAATAAATAAAATAATAAATAAAATAATAAATAAAATCAAAAATAAAAATCAATCAACTCTCAACTCAAAACAAATTGACTCGGGACTTCTCTCAATTCAACTCAACCCAAATCCAAACTAATCTTTCACTTTTTCTTTCTTTATTCCTATCTTTTATTTTTCCTATTTCTTGATTAAATCATTGTCTTCTAAAATTAACTGTTGTTGAATTTATAGACTTGAGAGTGGGGATTTAAGAGGTAGTAGAGAGTTGGTTGAAAGAGGAGCTTGGGAACAATTTAATTAAGATGAATTTAGGCTCAAAACTCGATGATTTTTTTTTATTACTGTTTGACAAGCCATATATAAGAAGAAAGACAAACATGTCACACTTGTGGCATGATACAAAACAACTAAAACTACTACCCACAACCACACATGGGAGACAAAGAAGCACAACTACACATGCTTTATTTTTCTCTAATACAACTACACATATTAGAGAATACTAACTAAAAATTAACTATAATACCACTAAGCATATCATAGATTTCCTTGGTTGTTGACAACTACACATCAACACTACCATAATACTTTGCTTTGTTGACAACTACAGACCAACAAGGCATAACTAATTCTCAAAGACTACTACACATCAATGAGAAGCTTTACTAAAAGTGAACTTACTAACTGACTAATAGAATAATCAAGACTAAACTATATTTTATATTTTTATTTTACTCAATTTTATGTATAAACTTTATTTTTATTTTTATTTCAAATAAGAAAAGAATAGAGTGAAGAAAAGATGGAAGGATGAGAGTGGAGAAATGTACCAGAAAAACAACAACTGTGCTTGGTGAGATCTTACTCCTTCTTCTCACTCCATATTAAATGACTCACTCAACTAACATTCAACAAACTTAGTCTTTCAATTCAAATCAAATTAAATGAAACCTCAAATCACTCAATACACTTATTATAAGTATTTCAGATCATTCACCAACTCTCAGTATTGATTTTTTTCTCTCAAGTTTTTCTTTAATTTATTTCACATCAATCTAATTTCTTCTTTGTTTTAGTTTATTGCTCCTTGGAAGAAAATCTTTCAAATCAATTTTTAGTCTTTTACTTCCAAAATTCAATTCTACTAAAGTAATCCTCCATCATACACTAAATGAAGAGGATTTAATCCAATTTATACTTTTAATAGACACTCAACTATGTTCATGTTTTGAAGAATTATTGAGATGTATTTTTAAATGACAGAAACATTCTAGCAGACACAAGATTAACAATGGTGACCATAATTCTCTGGGACTAAGTTTGACTCTGGAATCATTCATTCATTTGAACACTTATTACCCATGTGAGGAAATAATCCTGAAAATCAGGAATTTAAATTCCAAGAGAACAAAGGGAAATGTTGATTCTCCTCAGACAATGTGCCTCATTCTGAGGGTCACACAACTCAAGGTAGCTATGGGTTATTCATTCTCTTTTTTTTGACTCTTTCATTTCATAATACATGAAATTCAACAGAATCCATGATTACAATTCTTATTTATCATTCAAATGACTCTTTCATTTCATAATACATGAAATTCAACAGAATCCATGATTACAATTCTTATTTATCATTCAAATCTTCTTGTGTTTCTGGCCATCTCAATCTAAAAAATAATTTCCTGAAAACATGCTTCATTGTATTTTCTTCAATCAATGGAATAAGTTTCAAAAAAACATAATTTCATTTATGATGGAGTTTGATCGATGATTTAAGATATATTGGAATACTCTAGAATAAGAAAAAATTGACACATCAGTTTGAGTTATAATCACAAGGAAGAGTCGCGGGGAATTAACAAACCAATCTGAATTTCTCCCTCCTTCTCCCTTCTCTCCACCATTGTTTATTTCTTTCTCCTCTAGCAAATCTATATTCTTCTCCTCTTTTTTGGAATATGTAATTAATGTACATCTTGTGATCTGATAAAGTCTCAAAGTATAATTCAGGACTATTATAATAAGATTAATGTGAGATAATCGCAGAAATCTCATCTGTGTCTGGACTGATATGTAGCTTCTTAAATGCTTTTCTCTTCCCTCTAAAACCTCAAGTTGTACAGGTCCCTCAAAAACATATAGTATGGCGCAGATTGATATGAAGTGGAAAGAAGAAAATATGCTGAATTTCTCCCCAATCCTCACTCAATCGTTTCATTTTCAAGAGATATCCAGATCCTTTTTAACACTCAAAATGTATATGGGTCACTCACTTTTAATATAAGTTTCTATTATCATACAAATCTACTTCCCAGATTCCATTCCTATCACAGCATATTTGAGTTCAGGTCAACATTTTACCCAGGGAGATGAATCTTAATATCTATCCATCTTCCTTATCTCTTGATGGGATATAAAAATATGATTGTTGTCTTTTCCCAGTTTTTTCAAGTTATATTGATCTTGTCAAGGCATCAGAAAGTGGTAATGTAGCATGTGCAATAGCTCATTTGATACTGTGAATTAAACACCTTCCTTAAGTGACATCTCTTGCCAGAAAGTCAGGAATCAATTCAATATTAAGTCCATCCACTTACC
>KN362207.1:0-13367 GCA_000785685.1 Uromyces viciae-fabae
GCATATAGTTAAAATCTGTTTTGATATTTGGATGCAAGAAAAAAATGACTTATTTTAATGGGATTTGTATCATATGAAAGGTAAGAATCAAAGGATGAGAGGCACTAACGTGGAATCAGGTCAATTTTTTTATTTTTTTTTTTTCCAAACAATTGATTGTTTAGTTGTTAACTTTGATATGTCCACAGTGAAATAATTAATTGTTTTCAAAAAAAAATGGCGGATTTGAAATGGAGAATTTGGTTGAAATCCGCCATTAATTTTGCGGATTTAAAACTAACTTTGATACCCCCTAATCCAAAAGTCGACATAAAAATCTGCACCCATAAATTAAAATTAGCCCATAAAAAATTTATTCACCTTCCTACACCTACGAACCATTTCTTCAAGCTCACTTGTTACTCCAACTTGAAAAAGTATCAACAATTCAATTTCTCTTACTTCTCAAATAACCACATTTTGAATTAACTCTAAATAATTTCTTCCACATCATCCTCTAAAGAAATGCCTCGCAGAGCCCAAAGAAACTCCAAAAATCAATAAACTTCCGACACTCCCCCCAAGTCTCCAACTAAAATCTGGACACTTAAAAAGGGAAGATCCTCCCATCCTTACCAACTGGTTGATGATCCAAAAGAATTACGATGCTGTATTTGGTACTGATTCACTGAACATTCAAGCAAGGTTGGAAGACCTGTTGGATTTATAGTGACTCAAGAATAAAAAGCAATTTTCTATTACTATTATTTTTCTAAACATATATAAATACTATATATCAATACTAAAATATTTATCTAAACTACTCTATCTAAATCACTCTATCTAAAACTACTATACTTAAACTACTCTTACTAAACTCTAAACTACAACTAACTACAACTACTAATTCTTAAGTACCTATTAACTATTCACCTTCAGGCTGTTGAGTCATATCTTTATAATCAATAGTGGTCCTGTATTAGAATTGTTTCTTGAGTTACTTAAATATTTTCTTCTTCTATTATTATTTTATTTATTATGTTTTGATCTAACTTGTTAAGTTGTTTTATTCTTGATTATGTAAGCAGAGACTATAAATAGTTCTGCTACCTCAATGAAATAAAACCATCGGTTCAAATCATCTTTTTGAACTTATCAATCTTCTTTAGCCCAGTCATCAAGAGCATTCAGCTTTTACCTGTAATTTCAGTCCTAAAATTATCAAGACCTCCCAAATCGAAGTTCAATGGCTATCAACTAATGGCAATCAATCTCAAAGCCAAAACAAAAGGCCTAATTGATCTTAGTGCCAAACAAATGTTGGAAAGATTCAAAAACTATTGAGCCAAATATCGCAAAGCTCACATGCTCTCCATATCCAATGGTTTTGGTATATCAGCTGCTGATCAAGAAAAGGGAATTCGATCGGTGTTTGAAAAGCTTGATTCAATTTGCCCTTACTATGATAAAATGGACGAGCTTTTTGGTAAGCATGCCAATGTATCACCAATGTATTGTGAAGATGGTCAGCAAAGAGTGGACAATAATATTTCTGAAAGCATCAATGAAGAAGAAGATGAAGAACAATCCCCTCGAAAATAATTCGAACAACTTGGTAGATTTAGGTCCAGTTGTAAGTCATTCCAGACTCGTTCTGCTAGAATTTTGCTCCTTGACTCTCTAATCGGTTTTGTCTTAAGGTTGATGATGCACATCTCAATGAATTGAATATACTACAGCCTCCAACATCAGCCCAGGCTCATAATCAATCGGAACCTGTACTCGAGCCTCCAACATCAGCCCAGGCTGATAATCACTCAGAACCTCATGAGCTAACTCCTCCCCTCATTCTACCAGTCCTACGTCGACACAAAGGAATGTCTGCTGCCCAAGCCCGAGCAGCTTTGACACCAGAGGAGAGAGCCCTCGATCAATCTTCACCTGAGCCAGAGGAGCAACAAAGCATCTTGGTGCAAGATCTTCAACCTTTTTCCCAGGAATTTTTGATTCCACCAATCCCAACTCAAAAAAAAGGTAAACAAAAGGTGTCTCTTTGTGATCAATCTCAAAGGGATTTCAATCTCTTGATAATTCTTCTTCAGATTCAGATGAACCATTGTGGAATGTATATTCCTTTTGGGAAGTGGTGGCAAAGGTGGAGAGGCATGCGGAGCAGTGGAAAGTGTTGAAATTTCAGTGTCACACTCCAAGGCAGAGCAGCTCCAAGCCTGAGCCTGAGTCTTCGAGGACCCGCGCGACATATCAACCCACCTGATCAACCAAACATTCCAACTTTGAAGAGGCTGAGTATCTCTCCGCTTCTGAGTAAGCCCTTTGCTTTTCCCTCAGCAACATCCCTGCAATACATTCGAAGCAAAAGTACATACCATGCATTTCCTTGAAGCATAACGCATAACTGGCTATGGACTTATCAAAGAATGCGCTATTTTTCTTCGAGGGGCTCAAACTCGAAGTTACTCAACTACCCACTTTCTCTCCCTACCTACTTCATTCCCTTTTTCCATATCTCTTCTCTTTTCTCTTCTATCATTCCGTTCTACCATATCATGCACTTCTTCGAAGATGTACCACATTCCTTCTCTATTGTACTTCTGCTCCTTCAAACTCAGCGGAACTCATGTTCGAACCACGTGTTGTCTTCCCTTCATTTCTACCCACTCCCATTCATCACATCACGATAACAGCTTATGTTTCATGTCCACGACCACATTACTATATAAGTTGTACCTTCTTTCCCTCATGACTTCTTTCTTCAGTTAATTAATATCAAGTGTTACGCTCTCTTAAAACCATCACTCTTCGAGCCAGCTTGAGATTCAGTGCCCTTAAGTCTAGCTCCCGTGATATCTTCGAGATTACTTTGAGCAACTCCCTCGAAGCAATCCTTGACTCCCTCTTCCCTCCAAAGCGCATATAGCCACCTAAATCCCTCTAGTACGTCCGGGTGGTCGTATGACATTCAGTCTTGTATAGTGACTGTCACATGTCAAAGTTCTACATCCTCAATTCAATTTAGTAGTTTTATAATATATTAGCTATATATTATAATAAAGTCAACTTTAAGATATTTTCTTAAAGATATGAAGGAGTTTCTAGTTGAAATCAGTTCAAGTTTAGTTAAATCATATTAGTTATATGTTTTAAGTCTTGTTATTTTTTTGAGATAGTTTCTCATTACATTAGTGTCTTCTAGTTGAAGTAAAATAGTAGTCTTCTCTTGGAAGTAAAAGTATTAGTCCTTCTTGTTGTTGAAGTAAAAATAAATATAGTTCTTCTTGCGTTGAAGTAAAATAAATAGTTCTTCTTGTGTTGAAGTAAAACCATTATCACTAGGGGAGCTTTTCTGGCACTCTCCAGAGAGTGCCTACCTTTACCCCTTATCCACAACTTGAGCACCATTGATTCCTTCCTAAATGTGTAATTCTTGCATAACTAAGCTTGAACTTCACGCCAATGACATCTGCAACCGGTGTATAAACACACCATAATTAAGCTGCAGTTGAGCAGGAGTTACCTATATATTTGACCCAATTGTGGTGAATATAAGCCCCCTGGCTGTTCTGGCTGCAGTGCGGCAGTTCAGTTCAGACAGACAGTCCACCCAAACGTACGCGCGTACAGTTGGGTGACACAGTACTCACCTGATCAGTTGAGGATGATATGAGGAGCATTTAGACCCAAATCACACTGCCTTTATAGCAAAATTCAGCAACAAGGTAGTACTAGTTTACCGAAAAGATGTAGCTTACTTCATACAATGCAAGACATGAAATTGAAGCAAGGCACTTTCTAGAGAGTGCCAAGAAAGCTCCCCTAGTGTATTATTCTAGAATCAAATTGAATATTCATTGTTGTAAATACTATAAGTTTAGATTTACAAATAATGAAATAAAAATCATTGGTTCATCTTAACCTTTCTCCCTAGTCCCTTCTGGGAATAAGTCCAATCAGTTATGCTTTTACTAAAAAAGTAAAAACACTTCATCCTTGTCTTATATCATCAACCCAGTCAGCAGAGCATTCAGCTCTTACCGCTCTAAAATCTTCAGAAAGCATCATGCAAGCTGATCAAAAGCTTTGGAAAAGACGGAAAGTATTTGCAAAGTTAGTTGCCTCAGGATATACCAAAAGCGGAGGGAAAGTGGAATGGACGGTTCACGGGGGCTGAGCGGTGATGCGGATTAGGCAATCAGACATGGGTTACTCAGGAAGCTGCTGCGGGGTAGATCAGTGCTAAGCGCTGCGGATTAGCAGGGGAAGGAGCGGATCGTTCAGCGGATAACGATCCAAACTGGTGGGCTGCGAGAAGTAGGGTGGCATCGGTTGGCAGTAAGGGTTCCGGAAGTAAGGCGGATGCGGGATTGGTGATTGGGGCAAATGGCTGCGGAGACGGAAACCGGGGGGTACACGGAGAGGAAGAGGGGGGTATTGGGGGAACAGGGTGCGGGATGGGAAGGGAGGGACTGAGAGTTGTAAATAGGGGAACTATTGGATTATCATAATACACATTACAACAAGTTACCATCACAATTAGAATACACATCTTTTACATTTGGTTGTTACAACACATTACGCTTGCGGGAAAATAGATTTATCGGGAAAAAGGGAAAATCACTGACCAAGACTCTTAGGGAGAGGAACTGCCGAAACGCGAGGGAATAAGAAAGGGCCAACTTGTTTGGGGTTCTTAGTCTAGAGCGTAAGTTTCTCTTACAACTTGGTTCACTAGTCCTATCAAGCGGAATCATCAAGTTCTGGAACCAGCGGAGAGTCGATTTCGTGTGCGGACACAGATTATCTTTCCACATATTGGGGGTCTGGCCGGGAACTCTTTTTGTTTCGTAAACGGACTATTGGGAAAGAAAGGGTTCAATATTTCTTATTTTATTTTTGTTTTTTCTATACACTTCAACTATCGGAAATGGGCGACGAGGGCATGTACTTGCCCATGGCGGTGGTGTCGAATTTGTCAATGCAAACACCTTTGCATCGAGGTGGAATGTCGGCGGCTGGACAAGGTCCACCACCAAAGGGTAAGTCGTCCTATTGGGCGCCTGCGATGGAAGATGAGGTGTCAGACGACACAATGGCGGGTAATAGGCTAGTTAAGCCAAGGGGTGCAGGGGTAAAGATCTGACCAAGATATTATCCAGGGGTCTGTTTCAGTGTGGAAACAGTGGATAAATTTCTTCTTTGTTTTGAGGAGGCGGTGGATAAAGAGGGAGCAACGGGCGTGGATATGGTCCGTCAGATAGGAAACTTCATTCCTTCTGAGGACGACCTTTGGGACGTGGAGGAAATGGAGGGGTACAAGTCTTGGGATTGGGACAAGTTAAATCAGGTCAGAGTTCGACATGATGGAGCTGATGGAGCTGATGGAGGAGAATGGTGGGGAGGTGATCGTTCCAATGGCCGTGGTACCGGCGGTTAAAGAAAAGACTACGACAAGTCTGAAGCTGGAACCAGTCTCATCGGTGGAAGTGTCAGAGTTGGCAGATTCGTTGAAGGATCTCAAGCTTCTGATGCAAAAGGTGGTGCAGAAGAATTCGGGTTCTTCTTCCAAAATACAGGGTTCATTGGGTCCAACAACGGGGAAAGGGTCGAAGCCTAACCCGGAGGATGCTCCGCCTTTTGATCCAACAATCACCTGTAAATATTGCGTGGTGGTAGGTCATTGGCACAAATATTGTGCTGATTTAACCGCCGATTTGAATGCAAAGCGGGTTTGTATTTATCGGGGAAGCTTCTATTTTCCGGGTCATTGGGACAATCCGATCAAGGCGGCAGTTCCGAGGGACTTGGTGCGGGAGATCTCGCAGGTTTCGGCAGGGAAGAAGCCGGAGGTTCATACTTCTAGTGGTGTGGTTGTGGGATCAGAATGGCAACCACCAGCGGTGCAGGCGGAAATCGGTACAGTCAAGTCAGACAAGAAGGTTATGTTGGGAGGGTTTGATCGTGTTCCCATGGAGGTTGACACTCCAAGGAAGGAAAACGCTAAGCCACCCGCTGGGATAGCGGCAGGGCGTGGGAAAAAGAAGGCGGCCGAGTTGGCTCGACGCGCTTTAGGGTTGGACTCACCGGTTTCTTTGAGTATCAGGGAACTGGCGGCGGTATCACCTATGATGGCGGAGGAAATGATTTCGGTGATCAAGGAAAGTGCCGGGTTGAAGGCCAAAGGGAGTCATGTGAATGTCTCTTTCGATGTCAAATTGGGCAAATGTTGTCGCCCCGAGGCGGAACTGTATGCCGAGGTGAAATCCGATATGTTTTCCTGCCCACTTGGTTATGTTCAGATGAACATTGGGGACAGTCAGGTATGGGCTATGATCGACAGCGGGTTGATGGTCAATCTCTTGCTGGTGGAATTGGTTTGGGAGGCAGATTTGGTTAGACGACAGGCTAATATTGGCCTTCAAGGTATCGGCGGGCAGGAGTGCCATGTGCATGGGGTGGTAGAAGGGGAATGGGTGGAGGTTGTGAAGTGCAAGAGGCGGGTATCTTTCCTGGCAGTCCAATCGGGAGAAGTTATCCTTGGTTGCCCCTTCGTCTTTGCTTTTAGGGCAATGTTAAGGTTTGACTTAACGAGGAAGGAGGAAATCTTGTCGATAATCGACAATCGTTGAATCAGATTTGAGACCACAATCTGTCAACCAATGAGTGGCCGATGGGAGTCGGTGGTCGATCGGCTGGGCGGGGAAGGGCAGAAAGGAGAGAAGTGTGATGCTTCCTCCTTGAAGCTGAGTTTTTGAAGGTCGGCCAGGTGATTTGCCCGGCTGTCTGCAAATGTTCGACAGAAGAGGAGCGGAAAGGGATAGGTGACACCAAATTTTGGGGAGGAGACAAAACGGGTAACAGTAAGTCCTCCCAATGGTGCACCTCTGGGGGTAGATATTATTCTTGTAAAAATTCTACCGAGTGCCACATACGTGAGCAGCAGGCTTGCCTCCCGTTAATTCAGGTTTCGGTGAGGCGGAACGGAGAGGAGTAATGGGAAAAGGGAAGCGGGCGGAGAAGGGAGGATCTGGGGACATTGTGGATAGGGTGGGTTTTCTTGGATTGGGAGTTAGGAGAAAGTGTTCTGTGGAGGCAGAAGGGTTCTATCTAGTTGTTTCAAAGCATTACCTCGTGCCACATGTGTGAGCCACATGAAGGAATTTGCTTTTTGAATCAGTACGACTGTGGGAGCAGAGGAAGCGGTGGTCAGGTGGGCGGCGGCTAATGGCAGGAAATATAAGCTGGTGGGTAAGAAAGTAAATCCGCGGAACGAGCCGATGCCGCAGAATTTGAACTTACCTCTTCGGACGATCGATTGGGGAAGGGATCCTTTTGACTCGCCGCTTTGCGACAGGCCTCTGGATTTTGTACCAACGGCATGGATTACGGAGGAAAGAATTGCTTCATTGAACTTTGGTCCAGAGGGATGGTTGTGGGAGGAGGAGCGGAAACTCTTGGTATGGGTGATTGTGTTGAGTGAGCGGGCGCTGGCATTTGAGCCAGAAGAGCGAGGGTTATTGGATCGGGCAATAGGGGATCCATACGTAATCCGGGTGGTTGAGCATGTTTGGTGGCAGATTATGCCAATTCCGATTCTGGCCACAATTCTGGAGCCCTTCACGGAGCTAGTGCGGGAGCGGGTGCGAACGGGACTTTATGAGCAATCGTGTTCCAGTTATTCCAGTCCAATCTTTGCGGTTTTGACACAGTATGGGAAAAGTTTGAGGATTGTTCATGATCTTCAAAAGCTTAATTCGGTAACTATTCTTGATGCGGGTTTACCACCAAGGATTGATGAATTCGTCGAGACAATGGCAGGGAGAGTCTGTTACGGTTTGGTAGATGTCATGGGAGAAGAGGGAGTTATATCCGGGATCTAGGACGCTTACTGCGTGTGAGACAAGGATAGGGGGGATGCAGCTTACTCAATTAACTCAGGGCGCAACGAATTTGGTGGTGGTCTATCAGGTGCAAATGGTGTGGATCCTTCAGGACGATTTACCGCATTCAGTTCAGATCTTTATAGACGATGCGGGAATCAAGGGTCCAAGGTTGTATTACGGCAGGGAGGTATTGAAAGGAAATCCGGGAATTTGGTGTTGTATTTGGGAGTACGCCGTGGTTTTGGAACGAATCTTGTTTCATATTGAAAAGGCGGGACTCACAGTATCGGGAAAGAAATTTGTGGTTTGTGCTCCGGCGTTGGATGTTTTAGGTCATGAGGTTTCTTGGTGGGGACAAAGTGTGGCTCATTTGAAGCTGAACAAGATACAGGAGTGGCCGACACCGGAGACGGTTTCTCACATTCTGCGGTTTCTGGGGTTGTGTAGTTATGTGCGGATTTTTATAAAACGGTTTGTGGAAGTGGCAAGCCCTTTGCGGCGACTTATGCGAAAGGGTGTGGAATGGAATTGGTCGGAGGAATGTGATCAATCTTTTCAATGCCTGAAGGACATCGCGGGAAGGGATATCGTGCTTAACGATTTGGATTATTCTGTGGGGGGCATCAGGTGGGTGGTGGACTCAAGCGAATTCGGGGAAGGAGGAGTTTTGACGCAAGAGGAGGATGGAAAGGATCGGCTGGTACTCTATGAGTCAATTACGTTCACGGAAGTGGAGTCAAAGTATTCAAAACCAAAATTGGAGTTATGTGGGGTAACAAAGGTGGTGCGGAAGTTACAGCATATCTTATGGGGTGTGTTCTTTGAGCTTTTGGTTGATGCGGAAGCATTGGCTAGGATGATTAATTCTCCCTCTCTTCCTAATGCTCCTATGATGCGATGGGTTGCTTACTTGCAATTGTTTTCATTTTGGGTGATTCATATTCCAGGGAAGGCTTTTACAATGCCGGATGTGTTGTCACGGGTGGAGGAGGACAAAGGGGACGCACGGTTTTTGGAGGCGGAGGCGCTAGATGTGGAGCATCGGTTATTAACGGCTGGGGTGACAGAAACGGGAATGGGATTACCATTCAAGCAGAGTGGTCGGTATGCTTTGTTGGAGGGGTATCTTAACAATTTGGTTTTTCCGGAAGGGACAATTAATTTGCTACAGGTCTGGGTTCGGCGGAAAGTCGCTAACTTTTTTGTTCATGAAAAGCAGTTGTGGTGTCGCCCGGTGCCTATTCCTTTGGTAGTAGCGACTTGTCGGGGAGACGAGGAGGCAATTCTTACAAGCTTACACAAGAATTTATGTCATCGGGGAGAGGCGGAAACACGGATTAGGGTTAAACAGCGGTTTTGGTGGCCTGGGATGGTAAAATTGGTGAAGGCATGGGTCCAGAGTTGTGAGGCTTGTCAACGAGGCGGGAGGGTCTTGCCAAGGGAACTGGGTATTCCAACGGGTGAGGACTCTCTGTTTAGTCGGGCTTCCCTGGATGTGGTTCACATCAAGGCAGGGAAGTTTTCCTACTTGCTGGTAGCAGGGGATGGGTGGAGGCCCAACCGCTGGTCAAGCTTTCAGCGGGGAACGTCGGCTTGTTTCTGGAGGAAAATTGTTCCGCGCGGTTTGGTTTCTTACGGTTGATCACGGTGGACCGCGGGGCGGAATTTCGGGGCAGTTTGATGAAGTTGGGTCAGAATTGTGTGTTGGATTCTTATGACTTCAACTTAAATATACTATTTTACTATTACTAAACTATCATTATCACTAAACTATCTTTCTCTATCTCAAACTATTAAACTACTATTAAATAACTAATGTACTTCTCCATTAGTTGTTAACTCAAATCTATAACTCTATAACTGTTGTTACTACTCCTGCAGTTATTACTACTATTACTCTATCTTCTTCTTCTACTTCTTCTTTTTACTTTAACTGCTTGATTACTTCTTTTCTCCTTATTTAACTTTTAAACCTTCTAAATTTACATCTTTATTTTCTTTAAAACTATTCCTTATTTTTGTATTTATTTTGATTATGTAAGCAGGACCTATAAATAGGCCTGCTCACCCATCTGAAATAAACCATCGAGTTCTCTTCTTTTAAACTCGTTCCACTACTTCTTCTAGCCCAGTTAAACTCAGTGGTAGAGCTTTCAGCTTTTTACCCTGATTTTTCACCTCAAAAATCATCATTGTGGGGCGAAGTTTGGTCGGGTCACTGAGTATTATCCGGAGGGCGCGGGCATGATTAAGCTTTGTGGGGAGGACAGGTGGAAATGGCAGCAATATCTTCCGTTGGTGTGGTTTGAGGATAGGATATCCGTTAAGCGGGGAACAGGGTACTCGGCGTACAAGCTTTTGTACGGGCGGAAGGCGGTTTTACCGGTTGATATTGAGATGCTCACGTACTCGGCGATTGATTGGTGGAAGGTCAGGAGTTCGGAGGATTTGGTCGTGGCTCGAGCCGAGCAATTGCTTCGTTGGGAAGAGGTGATTGAGAAGGCAAGCAAGCGTTTGAAGGACTCGAGAGCAAGCGCGAATCAGTATTGGGATGAGCGCTGTGCTCATTGGCTTCGGGATCCCTTGCGGAAGGGCGACTTGGCTCTTTTGTATAATCGGTTGTTGGAAACGCAATGGGGTAAACTTTTTGCTAACCGCTGGAATGGCCCATATTGGGTGGTTAGCAAGTTTCCGGGAGGGAGTTATCAGCTGGAGGAACTCGACGGTACTCTTTTGAAGCGGAAGGCGGCAGAGGCGCATGTTAAGCGGTTTTACGCGCAGGGATAAACTTCTTTTGATGAAACAGCTGGTTTTGGTGAAAAGGAAGGCAGTGAGGTTTTAGGGAGTGAAGAGGTGGAAGATGTGGAGATGCGGGAAGCCCCTGAGGATTCTCAATCTGATGGTTCCGTTTCAGAGGACTTTAGCGTTGGAGCGGAAGCAACTCTTTGAAGAAGTAAGCGGTTGAAGCCAATGAGGACATCGGCTAAAAGCGAGGGGGGAAGGGAGGAGGGGGATGGGGCCAGAGGTTAAGCATCTTTTGGTGAGGGGGTGTGCTAGCTGGTTGACAGCTGGATTAACTAGCCACCCCAGAATGAACATGGGTATGGGGAATTGTGTGGCGATTCTTCTGGGGCGGTCCAGGCACTTAAGCGGGAATCTTTCTTTTCTTTGGTTCTCAAGTTTTTCTTAGGTTATGTTTTCAAGTCTTATCTTTCGGGTTATGTTTGTGATTTTCTGGGCGGCGGAAAAAGTGGGGATAAATATAAAAAAAATAAAATAAAATAAAAGTAAAAATAAAATAAAAAGAATAAAAAAAAAGTAAGAATAAATAAAAAGAATAAAAAAAAAAAAAAAAAAAAAAAAAAAAAAAAAAGGAGGGTGGGCACTTCTTATGCGGAAGCTCTTCTTCATCATCTCACACTCACCGTTTCTTTTTCTTTCTCTCTTGGGCTCACGTTTTGAGGAACAATTCTTTTATATATAAAATATTATTACTTATGAAGGAAAAAGGGCAAGCGGAGAAGAGAAAAGAACAAAGGAAGAGGGGAACGAGTTTAAGAGGAGGGAGGAGAGTTGGGAGGGGAATCAGGAAGTACCGCGGGCCGGTGTGGCTCGCCGAAGTAGTCCGCAAATTCCAGATGTTCGCGGATAAGTTGGCGGCGGGTTTTGAACGGAAATCCAACCGCGGAGTGGATAGCCTCGATATATCGCTTGGATGTCCGGAGAGCGAAATGTCCGAAATGATGAAGTTTGATCACCGGCACTGGTCGACGGTTATGTATGTTGTTGGTGATCCGGAAGATTTGCCCCGGAGGGGTCTGCGGAGGAGTAGTTGTTCCTTCAACGACGGGTGAGGCGGGAGGAGGGTTAAGAATGGAAGGGGAGGAAGGGGATTTGGGAGCGGGCAATAAGGAGGGAGGATTGGGAGTAGTCAGGGAAGGAGGCGGGGAAGTTGGGGAGGAAACAGCCGGTGTAGAGGAAGGAGGAAGAGACGGTGGAGGGGGAGTCGGTCGGCGTGGGGAGGAAATGATGATTATGTCCAACGGCGTTCTCGACAAAGGTTTCGGCTTCGGACGCTTGACTATCTTCGGTAGTTCCACTGGCCGGCGGCCAAAACGGTCCCGGTGTAAGACTCAATAGGATGTTTTGATTAACACCTATTGCTGAATGGTAAGAGGTATGGTGGAGTTGCAAACTCTGCCTCTTGGTTGATCAGACTAACAACACCCCAGACTTGGTCTGCAGGATTTTTATTAGCGTGATGAGATGATATCTCCTGTCTAGCTGGGTTAGAGTAGTGGATATGCTTTATAAGCTTGGTTAATGGTGAGGAAAAATGATGGTCAAGGAAAGTTGAATCTCTTTTAATGAAGTGCTGTTTTATAATGAGTCTTTAATTGCTTTATAGTTTTAGGATCCCTTGTAAGGGTTTGTATATTATTTGCTATTTATGATAAGGTAGGTCAGAGTGAGTAAGAGTATAAGGTCAATAAAATGAGATAGAATGAGATGAGATAGAATAATCATATGAGATAATGGAATGAGATAGTAAAATAAGATGGGGGGAAAGCATGCTGGAGAGAGCTCCTTATAGAGAAAAATATGAGGCATTTTAGCTCCAGGGGAAGCACAATTTCCCTGCAAAAGTTGGTGGCACATGACCTATGATAATTAAATATCTAATCAAATAAAAACTATATATTTATAATGAATATTATAAATAACTATACTATCTATAAACTCAACTCAAACTACTCTAAATACTATACTAAACTCCAATTCTTTTAGTGCCTACTAGTTTCTCCAACTTCAGGCTGTTGGTCAATTCATTGATTTCAATAGGGTCCTGTACCATTTTAACTTTTTGAGTCACTAAAAATATCTTCTTTTACTCATTCTACTTTATTTCTTATATTCTTATATTTTTCTCAAGACTATTTTATTTTGTTTATTTTGTTTATTTGATTATGTAAGCAAGCCTTATGAAAAGGCTTGCTAGTTCAACTGAAATAAATCCATTGAGTTCACTTCTTTTAAAACTCTTTCATCTCTTCCATCTTGCCCAGCCAGCTCAGTCAACAGAGCTTTTGGCTTTTACCTGATTTTATTGGCATAAAATCTTCAAAAGTTGGTGGCACATGACCTATGATGTCATGGCGCACAGACAATATGGAAATACAACGTCATCTGACTGGTGGCACAGTCTTTTTATGGTTATAAGATGCACATGACCTATACACAGGCACTATTTATAAAAAATAATAAAATTGAGGAATCACAGATGGGGAAATGTATAATGTCACGCAAAAATATCCCAGTGAAACCTATAAATCCTTGTAACTTTTGATCCATGTGACATAGGTGTATGGGCTTGCTGGGTGACTAGGGGTTGTTTGTGTTAACATAGCAATTTTTCAAACATAGCATTTTTAGAAGTTCAAAAGCCAGGGGGCTTGTCAAGTTTTTTTTCTGGGTCTGAACACGTATCAA
>JNCO01005152.1:0-14434 GCA_000785685.1 Uromyces viciae-fabae
CACATTCTGATTGCCGACATGAGATAGTCTGAAGTGACGTCTAGTAGGTAGGGGAATAAACGGTGCTTCCACAACAGATTTGGGTGGTTCGTAGGTGACAGGTAATTTACGACGACTAGTTTTATATCGATGGCCAGCTCGATGAGAGCTATTTCTCCTGTAACCTAGTAGCGATGAGAGAAAGGAGCTGTTGATTGAAAGAAGGGGAATGAGGAGAGAGACTAGAAAAGGCTAAATGGTCAATTAGTGGAGCAACATGCGAGAAGGTGAATGGGTGTATATAGAGAACCTACCAATCAGAAGAAGAAATAGTTTGAGGAGATGAATAGGTTCGAAGCCCAATTGAATTGTAGGGGCAGAGAATACAGTAGATGGGTCAGTGTAAGAAGGTTGATCGAAGCTAAAGATTGGATTGTTGTTATTCTTGAGATGGTTTTTGACTTGATTTAGTTGTAGTAAGGATTGATGATGAAACATGTCAAGCAGGAAGAGGGGGAGCAGTCAACAGGGGGAGTAGAGCACTACAGTCTATAACTTGTCTGGGTGTGTGTATTGTATAAATAGAGTATTCAAGTACGTAATTCTTACCAGGACAGAGAATTGCGGAACTGCGCATTAAACCCTCCTCCTGGGACTTGGGCCAAGCAAGGCAGCTTGTCCATCATTTCCATAATACATCATTAAAATATTACGATTTGCAATCCCCAAGCCCACCAAGCTGAGTGATCATTCGAAAAATTCAAATACGTAATGTTCCTGTCTACGTAGCTAGAGACCGATCAAAAATTTACTCGTGATTAAACCTGGAGTTCTGTCTAAACAAATTCATCCGCCGGGCGGGTAGGGTACCGGGGGTTTAACACCTTGACGCCGCTTTTCAACAGCAAAGGTGGTTGGGTAGGGTACCGGAGGTTTAACACCTTGACGCCGCTTTTCAACAGCAAAGGTGGTTGTAAAAGATACCGTAACCATAAATCCGCCGGGCGGGTAGGGTACCGGAGGTTTAACACCTTGACGCCGCTTTTCAACAGCAAAGGTGGTTGTAAAAGATACCGTAACCTGCGCAAGCTTAAAAGAAATGCCTCCATGAACTACAGAACTTTCCTTCTGAGAAGGGCTCATTGTAATAAAAGGCGTCACTTTCTGCTCTTGCCCAGAACTTTTCTAGCACATTGTAATTAAACTCATAAATCCAAACCACTCCACATCGTTGATTCACAATCTTAGGCTACTTTTCAAAGCATCGCTCTCGTTCTCTTAACTCTCTCAAGATCTTTTTCATAGCTCCATTTAGTGTCCCTTGTAACGACTTCCGATATTGTCTCAAGATGCAATTTTTCAGTTTAGCTACCGTCTGCATTGTCTTCCTACATGCTTCCTTGATCCTAGGACGACCTCAGGGTGGGCCAGGTACTACCACAATTTACAATCTTGATATCAAGAACTATGTCAACCAAATATCTTCAGCAGCAGCAACGAGCGATATTTTAACCATCTCTTCGTTAGCGACGGACTTCTACTATTCAGACTTCGTTGTCCAAGGTACTAACATCGATACAAATGTAATGGGCCAAGTTCAGTAAGTCGTTGTCGTCCAGGCTCGTTGATTTACAGGAGGATATTAATTTTATCTCCTACCGCGCTAGGGAACTCATGAATACGATGGCATTCCATCCCTGGGACATCTCGGGGGTTCAGGAAGCATGTAACAATCTATTATCCCTCATGAGCACCCAATGTAAGTGCTTGTTTGAGTCACGCACATTAAGAAACTCAAAAGACTAACAAATGGCTGCTCTACTTGATCAATAGCCGATCCGAACAACTATGTCTGGAAAGCCACTTGGTCGCTTACAACCAGCGGACCTAGCGGCGGAGCTGCCGGCGGGACGACTGCCGGTACAGACACGGGTGCAGGTACAGTTACCGGCACGGGTGCAGTTACAGTTACCAGCACGGGTGCAGGTACAGTTACCGGCACGGGTACAGGGACAGGAAATCCCGGCGCAACAGGAACAAGTACAAACAACTGAAGCTCCTGATAAAGATTCTTTCAGGATGATTTTGAAATTTCAAAAATTTTACACTGGTATCAAAGGAAATTTGATCATCCTGAGAAGAGGAATGAAGAAAAGGCGCATAATCAAGCTTGATGCGTGGCACTGTTTTTTTATTTTTCTTTTGTAAATATGCAAAAATCATTTTCATTGCATGTACTATAATAAAATGCTTTTGTTTGATGATAAAACATTTACTTTCAGTGGGACAGGATTAAATATATCCCTAAAGGACTCATTTCTTGACAACCCTTTTTGTTTTCTAATGTAAAATTAATGAATAAATCTCTGTTCAAAATGAAGAGTATTTGGCATGGCTTTGGATTTTTGCTGGTCAGAGCCAATCCCACAACCAACCTGACCCTGAATATTCTTGCGTGTTGACTGATATTCAGGGTCCTGATCTCTTCCTGAGCAATGAAAATGGACCCCCAAAGTGTCCAAAAAAGAGGTACAAGATTTTACGAAGTGTGGTTATAAGATCGTTGGGGTGGCCAGAAATATTTTTTGAAAGGCCATCGATAAATTCACGGAAGCCAATTCATCGCCATGAATTGCCGTGAATTTTACCTTTTTTTGTTTGCCATGAATTTGCAGCTCACAGCTATCACCATTTTTCCTTCTCTTGAACTTCCGCTGCACAGCAATTCCAATTGCAAGTAAAAAAAAATAATAAAAATAGAAAAAAATAAGAAAAGTGCATAGAAAAAAAAAACTGAAAGAGAAGTTAAAATGAAAAAAAAAAAGATTGAAAAAGTGAAAAACAAAAAACCAAAAAAAGTAAAAAGTTGAATAAATAAATAAAAAAGTTGAATAAAGGAGGGAAAAAAATATTCCAAAAATTAAAAAAAAAGAAGTTTAAAAATGTGTTGATTTTCAACATTTATCCTTTGTCTCTGGAAAAGATTGGCCTAAAAATTTTGGTATTTCATTTTTTGTTTTTCTTTTCATGGTTAATAAAATATATGCAGGAAAAAGAATAAGAAAAAGCTCTGTCCTACCACAAACTTTAATCATCTCAAAGTCATATCACCACTCATTATCACCATAATTAATCATAAAAAACACACACTTTTAATAAACATAAATCACAAAAATCAATTGCAATAACGCTCTCCATTGCCTCAACCTCCATTCTATCCAGCTCCCCAAACCAATCTATTTTTTTTCTCAACTTTAAGATTCATTTTTCCTCAAGTCCAACCTGGACTCTTCCATGTTCAATCCTTCGCTAACTCCCAAACCATCAATGAGTTAAAGCAGCAGTGGGCAGATATGTTCTCCAAATTGACAATTTTGAATGCAACATAACCTTTATATCAAAATGATATTCATATTTCTTTAAAAAGAAAAAGAAAAATTCAAAAAAAAGATAATAAAAATGGCAAGTGATCTTAAAATTAAATTGTAAGATTAAAATAATAAAAAATAAAAAAGAAAGACCAGACATAAAATTAATAACAAATGAATTTTTTATGGTTATTTTTAAAAATAAAAATAAAAATGATAATGTTTTAAAATAAACAGATAAAGTAAAATTAAGCAGTTAAATTCAATAAATATGTTTTAAGAAAATATCTAAAGATTCAAAAGGTGAAAAATTTATCAAAGCTTTTAATAAAAATATATATCAGAATTAAAAATAACAAAACAGTGTTTTAGAATTGAAAATTCTAAAACAAATAAAGTTATTTGTGAGAAGAAAGAAAATTTATTTGAAAAGAATGGGATGAGTTTTTAAGTTTAAAGAAAACTAATGACATCAATTTTATTTTTGACAACAGATTTTAAAAATTGAAACATCAAAATCATTTTTCAATAAAATTGATAAAACAATTCATTAAAAAGAATCAATTTAAAAAAATCAAAAATCAAAAATTAAAATCATTATATTAAAATCATTATATTAAGGGGGTCGGTTTTCGCACCGCCCAAATCCTTGCCTTGCACCGCCTTTTGATGTCAGGAGATAAAATCATTATATTAAGGGGGTCGGTTTTCGCACCGCCCAAATCCTTGCCTTGCACCGCCTTTTGATGTCAGGAGGATGACGAGTTTTTTTGCATTTTTTGAATATTTTTAAAAAATGATTCCAATGGTCCCAAAGCTACCAAATTTTTTTGACAGCCTCCTGAGCCCCTCCGCCACATATACTGAGCTTTTTAGCTCAAAAAAAAACATTGAAGTACTCCTTATTTGGGGAGTACACTAAATCAAAAAAAAAAAATAAAAAAAATGGTTAACACGGAAAATATGGGCTAAAAATTTTATCACATGTATTTACACACTATCCAAATGTGGGATAAAAATTTTATCCACGGGGAAGCAAAAAAAGTCACTTTTACGTTTACTTTTGCAAAAACAGGTGCATGTATCAAAATTTTACAAAAGTAAATGTAAAAGTGGTTTTTTTTGCTCCCCCGTGGATAAAAAATTTATCCCACATTTCAATAGTGTGGAAATACATGTGATAAAATTTTTGTTTCTTTTGCTCCCCCGTGGATAAAAAATTTATCCCACATTTCAATAGTGTGGAAATACATGTGATAAAATTTTTAGCCCATATTTCCCGCGTTAACCATTTTTTTTATTTTTATTTTGATTTAGTGTACTCCCTAAATAAGGAGTACTTCAATGTTTTTTTTTTGAGCTAAAAAGCTCAGTATATGTGGCAGAGGGGATCAGGAGGTTGTCAAAAAAATTTGGTAGCTTTGGGACCATTGGAAGTATTTTTCAAAAATATTTGAAAAATGCAAAAAAACTCGACATCCTCCTGACGTCAAAAGGCGGTGCGAGGCAGGATTTGAATGGTGCAAAAACCGGCCCCCTATATTAAATTCATTATATTAAAAAATCAAAGTTCATATTTTCGTAAAATATATAATTGAAACTATCCTCATTATTATTAAAAAAATAATAAAAATCAAAATTAAAATTATAAATTCAATAAAAAAATAAATTACAATTATTACCAAATTGTAAATAATAAAATATCATTTAAATTTTGGGGGTTGGTTTTTGCACCACCCAAACTTTGCCTTGCACCGCCTTTTGACTGTGGTGCAAATTTTCAGGCAGAAAAGCACACACCACCTTTTTTGCATGTTTTTTCACGGCTTCAAAAAAAAAATTAAAAATATTTGATTACCATTTTTGTAATCCTTGAAACCGGGAAGATATTTCTCCCTCTTTTTTTTTTTCAAAATTATAAATTGGGGATTTGGGCCCACACCACCTTCTTTGCCCCCTCATTCTAGGCTACATCATTTTTTTTTTTTTTTTTTTTTGCAAAAATGAATAGAAAGATAATTTTCAAAATAATAAAAGTATTTTATCATGCAAAAAAAAGTTGAATTTTTTTTTTGCACTCATGTTTTGTTCTCAAATACTGAACTTTCTCATGGATTCTTCAGGCTCAGAATATCAAGTTTTTTCAATAAAAATTTATTAACAATTAATTGAACTATTATCTAGCAAAAATAAAGCTATATACATCAATTCTAATAATCAATAAATATCTATTATATTCAAAACTCTTCTACGGCTCTTAGCATTTATCAGGTCCAAAAAAACATTTAAATGCTTCTGAATCTTCTTTTCCCAAGGGTTGAATTCTTTCCTAGAATTATATTTCCAGAGTGCATCAATTTTGGGGTAGGGTGGAGGAGCGGAGCTGGTGGTGAACTGGAATTTTGTGATACTAGGGATTCTGGCAGCGCATGCACCACCTATTACCCTCCAGGGAAATTTTCTCCAGACTCACCATACATCTTTTTTCAGAATACCAAATCCTACACCCTCAGAAAGTGTTGAATCTTCCAACATCCACCTGCATCATTCATCATTTCATGAAATACTCTCATTTCGTCACATCCTAATTTTTACCAAGTCTCTCATTAGTCACATGCAATCTGTCATTGATACCAAATTTGACAATATACACCTAGTGCCACTTCTCCCGATTATGCAAATTAAAATTGATTTGGCCTGACTCTTGTTTGTATTTATTGAAATTTCTTACTGCTGCATTGTAGCTATAGAGATTACTTTGTAAATTTGAGAAGCATGGCAATGCTCCAAAGGGAACACCTAGCAAAGTGTAAAATTTAGCATAACTAAAAAGGTGAAAATAGATATCGAATAATGTTTAAAATCCAATATTGATTTTTCAAGAAAATAGAATATACATTTGAAATATTAGATAATTTCAATAAAACAAAAATTGATGATTAAATGATTTTTATTTATTAATAATAATTTTAATAAATATAACATGGTCCATAACTATGATAAGATTGATTTTCAATATAATAATGATCTAAATTTTTTTAGTAATTTTAATAGTTGAATTTGCTTTGATTGAATATTTTTGTTATTTTTATTTTTTAATTTAATTTATATTAGGGGTTTTAAATATCACCAAACACAACCTTTTTTTAAGTTGGGTTTTCAACAAAAAACTCCATTTCAAACCAGACTTTTTTTTTTGAAATAACCCACTTATTTGGAACAGGGGGAGTCAAATATATCAAAAAAAAAAAGAATCAAAATGTACATAATCCAAAAGTCAACATAAAAATCTGCACCCATAAATTAAAATTAGCCAATAAAAATTTTTTTCACCTTCCTACACCTACAAACCCATTTCTTCAAGCCCAATTGTTACTTCAACTTGAAAAAGTATCAACAAGTAAACTTCTCTTCCTTCTCAACTACATTGTGCATTAACTCTAAATAATTACTTCCACATCATCCTCCAAAGAAATGCCTTGCAGAGCCCAACAAAACTAAAAAAATCAATCAACTTCCAACAATCCCCCCAAGTTTCCAACTAAATCTGGACATTTAAAAAGGGAAGATCAGCTCATCATTACCAACTGGTTGATGATCCAAAAGAATTATGATGCTGTAGTTGGTACCCAACACTCAACCAAGGCTGGAAGGCGTCCGAAATCAAAGGTCAATGGCTATCAACTAATGGAAATCCATCTCAAAGCCAAAAAAAAAGGCCAAATTGATCTTAGTGCCAAACAAATGTTGGAACAATTCAAAAACTATTGATTCAAATATTGCAAAGCTCACATGCTCTCCATATCCACTGGTTTTGGTATATCAGTTGCTGATCAAGAAAAGGAAATTTGATTGGTCTTTGGAAAGCTTGGTTAAATTTTCCCTTGCTATGATAAAATGGACAAGATTTTTGGTAAGCATGCCAATGTATCACCAATGTATTGTGAAGATGGTCAGCAACCAGTGGACAAAAATATTCCTGAAAGTATCAATGAGGAAGAAGATGAATAACAAGCCTCTCAAAATAAGTCAAAAAACTTGGTACATTTAGGTCCAGTTTTAAGTCAATCCAAACTTGTTCTGTTCAAAAGATGCTCCTTGACTCACAAATTGGTTTTGTCTTAAGGTTGATGATGAATATCTCACTGAATTGAATATACTCCAGCCTCCCACATCAGCCCAGGCTCATAATCACTCGGAACCTGTACTCCAGCCTCCAACATCAGCCCAGGCTCATAATCAGTCAGAACCTGATGAGCTACCTCCTCCCCTCATTCTACCAGTCCTACTTTGATGCAAAAGAATTTCTACTGACCAAGCCCGAGAAGCTTTGACAACAGAGGAGAGGGCCCTTGATCCATCTTGACCTGAGCCAGAGGAGCAACAAAGCATCTTTGTGCAAGATCTTCAACCTGTTTTCCAGGAAGTTTTGATTCCACCAATCCCGACTCAAAAAAAAGGTAAACAAAAGGTGTCTCTTTGTGATTGATCTCAAAGGGATTTCAATCTTGATAATTCTTCTTCAGATTCAGATGAACCATTGACTTTGGCCAGGAAAAGCCACTCTCCCATGAAACAAAAAGCTTCAAATAGTTCCAATTTGAATCCAAACAGTCAGAAAAAGCCATCAAGCATCACTCCCTTTGCTGCTTATAATTGTTGTTTTTCTGTGAATTTTCCTCCACTCTCAACCTTAATTCCTATTTCCTCTCTCCTTTCTCAACTTAATTTAACAAAAATTATAATACAAATATTTAAAATTTAGTAAGATTAGTTATTAAAGTCACTAGTTAATTAGTAGTTCTCTCATTTATGTGTAGTGGTCCTTGAGACTTATTTATTCTTTGTTGGTGTGTAGTTTTCAACAAAGTAAAATATTATAGTAATGTTGATGCTTAGTTGTCAACAAGTTAAATTATAGTATTCATAGATGTGTAGTTATCTATGATTTATGATATAAAATTATTTAGTTATTATTACTCATAGATGTGTTGTTGTCTTTGTTTAATAATATAAATTATTGATGTGTAGTTGTCAATAATTATCTCTTATTAGTTATTATATCACTAAGATGTGTAGTTGTGTTGTGATTCTCTGTCATGTGTAGTTGTGATAGTTATTTTTATTTGTTTGTATGTCACAGAGTTGTGACATTTTCTCTCTCTTTATATTTCTCTTCTCAGTGATTGTAATTAAATCATCGAGTTTGAGCCTCTCTTTACTATGAAATATTTTTGATCTGAATATTTCTAGCTCCTCTTTCAACAAATATCCTCAACTTCTCAACAACTCTTTGTCCTCAAGCCTTAGAATTCAACAATAATGACTTTGTAGAGAAGCAAGAGTCTGGTCTGTAATATATTTCTCACATTTTTCCAAACTGTCTACATATTGAAATATTGGATATGATATTACAAAAAACAATTTGATTGCTTGTGAACAAATGGCTTTTGAAAAATTTCAAGTTCAATTTGATACTAAATAAGGAAGATAAAGGCATATTGCTTGAATATAAAAAATTCAGTCATTCAATTGCATTGGACAAAAAACAAATTCAATTTCAAAGTGGAAGAAAAATTGAATGAAAGGCAGTTTATGAGGGAAAAGTTTCTACACGATATCAGCATAGAAAAAGAAAGATATAAGAGAGAAATATTAAAAGATGAGCAACTGATCAAAAGCGAGGAGAGACTTATGCAAAAAAGAGGAGATATGTACAAAACATGACTTTGTATTAGAGTGTTTGAAAAATGGAAAATCAAGGGAAGAAATTAAAGAACTAGTTTCTATGCTTTACTCTTAAATAAAAATATTTTTTTCTACCTCACAACAATCTTAAATACAAATATTTATTTCTACCTCACAACAAATTTATATTTTAGATGTGATCATTATTTTTTTTTTTTTTGAATGTTATTTTTTTTTTTATCTTGTTCATTCTTAATATGATCCAAAATAAATGGAACATCCCCATGATGCATAATATTTTTTTCTACCTCACAACAATGTTAAATACAAATATGTATTTCTACCTTACAAAAAAGTCATGTTTTAGATGTGATTGTTATTTTTTGAGGGGTGCTAAATCTACAATACCCTATTGTATAGAGGGTCATACACAACATCAGCGCCCCCCAAAATTGTTGTATACAACAATCGGGGCCGCGGCAATGTCATATACAACAAATACCCACCCCATTGTTTTATACAATCCCAGGTGTTGTATGACAGTTTAAATGACACCGTCCAGGATTGTTTTTGTTGTATACAACAATCAATTTGTTGTATACAACAAAAATCAATGAAAATAAAAAAGAAAGAAAGAAGAAAAAACAAAAAGGAAAAAGGAGAAATAAAAAAGAAAAGAACACAAAAGAAAAAAGTAAACAACATAAAGAAGAAGAAAAAAGTAGAAAAACAACATGAATGAAAAAGAAAAAATAAAAAAATAAAAAAATAAAAAAAAGGAAAAAAGGAAGAAGGAAAAGAGGAAATCAAAAGAAGGAAAAAATAAGAAAATAAAAAAGAAAAGGAAAAAAGAAAAGGAAAAAAGGAACATAAAAAAGAACAACAAAAACAAAGTCAAAAACAAAATGTAAGAAAAAGAAAGAAAAAAAGATAAGAGAAAGAAATGAAAAAAAAAAATGAAAAGAAAAAGGTGACAGAAAAAAATGAATAAAAATGAAAATGAAAAAGGAGACAGAAAAAAAAGAAAAAGAAAAGGAAATGAAAAGCAAAAGGAAAAAGAAAATAGAAATGAAATGAAAAATAAAAATAAAATAAAAAAGAAAAGAAAAAGAATTAGAATTAGAAAAAAGAAGAAGAGAAATGAAGGAAAAATGAAAAAGGAAAAATCAAATGAACACAACAGGAAAAAGAAAAAGGAGAAGAAAGAGACAAAGAAAAAGAAAAAAAGAAAATATGGAAAAAAAAGAAAAGAAAAGCAGAAGAAAGAAAAAAGAAAATAGAAAAAAATAAAAAATAGAAAACAGAAGTAGAAACAGAGAAAAGGGAAAAGGAAAAGAAAACAAGAACACCAATAAAACCTAAAATGAAAAGAAATAAGAAAAAAAGAGGAAAAGAAAAACAAAAGAGGAAAAAAGAGGAAAAGAACAACAAAAAAGAAAAAAAAGAGGAATAGAAAAACAAAAAACAAAGAGGAAAAGAAAAACAAAAAACAAAGAGGAAAAGAAAAACAAAAAACAAAGAGGAAAAAAAGAACAAAGGGGAAAAGAAAAACAAAAAACAAAGAGGAAAAGAAAAACAAAAAACAAGGAGGAAAAGAAAAACAAAAGATAAAGAGGAAAAGAAAAACAAAGAACAAAGGGGAAAAGAAAAACAAAAAACAAAGAGGAAAAGAAAAACAAAAAACAAGGAGGAAAAGAAAAACAAAAAACAAAGAGGAAAAGAAAAACAAAAAACAAAGAGGAAAAGAAAAACAAAAAACAAAGAGGAAAAGAAAAACAAAAAACAAAGAGGAAAAGAAAAACAAAAAACAAAGAGGAAAAGAAAAACAAAAAACAAAGAGGAAAAGAAAAACAAAAAACAAAGAGGAAAAGAAAAACAAAAAACAAAGAGGAAAAGAAAAACAAAAAACAAAGAGGAAAAGAAAAACAAAAAACAAAGAGGAAAAGAAAAACAAAAAACAAAGAGGAAAAGAAAAACAAAAAACAAAGAGGAAAAGAAAAACAAAAAACAAAGAGGAAAAGAAAAACAAAAAAAAATAATCAGAAAAGCATACAAAAAGGAAAGGAAAAGCAGTAAGAACAAAGAAAGAAAAAAGAAAAAAAAATAACCAAAAAATAAAAAATAAAAATAAAAAAGAGAGAAACAGGAAAAAAAAATAAAAAAGGATTTAAAAAAAAAGTAAAAGGGTAGGATAGCAATGGTCAATATGAGCAAGATAATTGTGCTCAAGCTTTGCAAAACATTCTCACAGGATGTGACCTCCAACTCCAGATTCCCATCCCTAAGGAGAGTCTTAGCCAAGTGGACCACCAACTTAGTTGAAAATGCACATTTCCTATAGTTTCTATCTTGTTTCTTGAGGTCACAGGTTCAAACCACCCTGGTGACCACTTTTTTTTTTTTGCATTTTTTTTTTTGAAAAAAAGAAAGAAAAAAGAAAGAAGAAGGAAAGAAGAAGGAAAGAGAAAAGGAAAGAAAAAAGCAAGAAAAAAGAAAGAAAAAAGAAAGAAAAAATAAAGAAAAAAGAAAGAAAAAAGAAAGAAAAAAGAAAGAAAAAAAAGAAAAAAAGAAAAAAAAAAAAAAGAACAAAAGAACAAAAGAAAAAAGAAAAAAGAAAGAAAAAAAGAAAGGACAAAGAAAAATAAAGAACAAAAGAAAGCAAAAAGATCAAAAGAAAAAACTTTTTTTATTTATATATTATTCTTTCTTTTTCCTTCTTTTCTTTTCCTTTTTGGATTCTTTCTTTTTTCTTTTTTTTCTCTTTCTTTTTTCTTTCTTTCTTTGATTTTTTTATACCTTGCCTTTTTCTTTTTTTTCTCTTTCTTTTCCATTTTTTTTATCTTTCTTTCTTGAAAAAAGAAAGAAAAAAGAAAGAAAGAAAAAAGAAAGAAAAAAGAAAGAAAAAAAAAAAAAGAAAAAAGAAAGAAAAAAGACAGAAAAAATAAGAAGAAAGAAAGAAGACAGAAGAAAGAAAAAAGAAAGAAAAAAGAAAGAACAAAAAAAGAAAGAAAAAAGAAAGAAAAAAAAAAAAAGAAAAAAGGCAGAAAACAGAAACAAAGAAAAAAGCCAGATGAAGAGTTCACAGAAAAATGTTTATTTTTTGTTTGTTTTTTCTTTTTTGTTTTGTTTTCCCTTTGTTTTTTTTTTTATTCTTTGATTTTCTTTTCTTTTCCTTTCCATTCCTTTTTCCTTTTTACTTTTTTTTAAATTTTTGTTTTTGTGTTTTTGTTCTTCTAATTTTACTTTTTCTTTACTCTTTCTTCCTTCTTTATTTTCTATTTTAGTCATTGTTTTTGCTTTTGGTTTTTTCTTTTTGTCTTTTTTTCTTATTGTTATTCTCCTCCTCCTCCTTTTCATTTTTGTGATCTTCTTTGATCTTTTTTTCTTTTTATTTTCCTTGTTTTATTTTTTGTTTCTCTTTTTCTTTTTGTTTCCTCTTTTGTTCTCTTTCTATTTGTCTTTCTCTTTCTCTTTTTCTTTTTCTTTTTCTTTTTGTTTCTCTTTTTCTTTTTGTTTCCTCTTTTGTTCTCTTTCTATTTGTCTTTCTCTTTCTCTTTTTCTTTTTCTTTTTCTTTTTCTTTTTCTTTTTCTTTTTCTTTTTCTTTTTCTTTTTCTTTTTCTTTTTCTTTTTCTTTTTCTTTTTTCTTTTGTCTTTTTCTTTTGTCTTTTTCTTTTTCTTTTTCTTTTTCTTTTTCTTTTTCTTTTTCTTTTTCTTTTTCTTTTCATTTTTCTTTTTCTTTTCATTTTTCCTTTTCTCTTCCTTTTTCTCTTTCTTTTTCTTTTTGTTTTGTATTCTCTTTTTGTTTTTTGTTTCTTTTCCTTTGTTCTCTTTTTATGTGTTCTCTTTTCTTTCTATTTTTGCTGTTTGCTTTTCATTTGATTGAAAAACGGCGGGTTGTTACAGACCCGCCAACAAAAAAGGGCGGGTTGTTAAAGACACGCCAACAAAAAATAGTGAGTCTCCCAAAACCCACGCTGCTTTTCAACAAAACACTACCTTTAGGCGGGTTTTTAGAAGGCCAGCGCTAAATCAACGATAGTCTATTGTATAGACTATCATATACGACATTGAGGGCCCCCCAAAATGTCGTATACGACTTTGGGGACCCCCTGTTTTTTATTGTATACAACACTTGACATTGTTGTATACGATATAATGGGGGGTCCCCAATGTTGTATGCAACATTTTGGGGCCGCGCCATGTCGTATACAACATCAGCGCGGGAGAAACCCCCGTATACAACAATTTCACCCCGAAATTGTTGTATACAATAGTTCCTCCCCCCCAAAACTGTCGGGGGTGAAAGGTGTTGTACACAGCGGCTCTACTTTGCGAACTTGTGTACCGTCGGGCCCGCGGGGCGGCCCGCACAACGTACTGCGTTACGTGGATTGGCCACCTCCCGCGGTGAGGTTGGCCAATCGGACGGGCTGGCGCAATGCCACCATCTGCTAGGCCATCCTTTGGCTTACCAGATGGTGGGAATGGGCCAGCCGGCCCTCACGTGCAGCAAAAATGCTGCACGCGGGGCTGACTACCTCCTACCCATCGGTAGAGAAGGTCGGCACTACCCCCGCGCCGGCCTACCACAAACTCACACGGCTGGCTCACCATTTGGTGGAGCCAGCCTCAATTTCCGGTATAGTATACATCAGTTGGCTCCACCAACTGATGTTACTTTTTTCAAACGGCTCTACAATCCACATTTTTCATCCCTCACTGCTCTCATGAACACACCACGGGCATATCTTGGTGCTCTTCAACATTATCACATTTTTTTTCAAAAAAAAAATAAAAATAAAAATAAATAAAAATAAAAAAAATAAAAAAATAAAAAATGAAAAATAAAAAATAAAAAATAAAAAAAAATGAAAATAAAAAAATAAAAAATAAAAAATAAAAAATAAAAAATAAAAAATAAAAAATAAAAAATAAAAAATAAAAAACAAATGAAAAAAGAAACAAGAAGGAAAAAAAAAATAAGAAAAGAAGACATGAATGAAAAGAGAAAGAAGGTTTATTTTTAAAAAACAAAAAATAAAATAAAAAAAAATAAAAAATAATAAAAAAATAAAATAAAAATAAAAATAAATAAAAAATAAAAATAAAATAAAAATAAAAAAATAATAAAAAAAATAATAAAAAATAATAAAAAAAATAAAAATTTAAAAATTCAAAAAAAAAATAAAAAAATAAAAAAATAGAAAAAAGAAGGAGGAAAAATCTGACTCTCAACCTTGAAAATCCTCCTCAACTCTGAAAATCCGAATCTATCTTCACCACTCAAATTCACCACTCACTGTCTTAAATTTTTCCTTCTTTTTCTCCAACCCATCATGGATACTCCCATGATGGGTCCAATTCCTACCCCCTCTCAAAATGAACCAACCCCTGAACT
>JNCO01005153.1:0-14429 GCA_000785685.1 Uromyces viciae-fabae
GAAAAAGAAAAAGAAAAAGAAAAAGAAAAAGAAAAAGAAAAAGAAAAAGAAAAAGAAAAAGAAAAAGAAAAGAAATAGAAATAGAAAAAGAAAAAGAAAAAGAAAAAGAAAAAGAAAAAGAAAAAGAAAAAGAAAAAGAAAAGAGTTGCTTCCTCCAGAAACCTGGTAGCATAGCTGGCCGCTATGCTCACATTTAGCACAGGGGCAACACCACCATCCTACCCAAATCTCATGAGATGGGTAGCATTAGTGGCTGTCATAGAACACTAATGCTACACTACAGCTAAAATTTCTTTTTTTGTTTGTTTTGTAGCATTAGTGGGCCAAAATAGCCCGCTAACAGTAGTGCTTTTGTAGTGTAGCTTAATCAACTACGCTACACACTACAGGTAGTGTAGCTGGCCCAGTGTTGATATGAGCTTGCTGATTTATCAGCTGTGTTAGAGTAGTTGAGTTGTGCAAGAGTTTATAGGAAAGAAATATGCCCGGGGGAATACTTTGTCAACCTCTCCATACAAGTATGTCTACTATGGAGTTGACATGTATGGAGAAGTATGGAACGCTGGACTTAGAAATGAGGGCTCTAATGAACCGTTCTAATGTAATGATTAAGCGCAAAATACAGTAGTATAAGGCAAGGACGTCAGGATCGAGTAAAAAGGAAATACAGGTGATCAGGTTTAGATCTTTTTGCATTGAAGCAAAGACAATAATTTTAACCATCGCCTAAGAAACAGAAAGAGACAGGCTTTTTCCAAGTACAAACACAAAAGAAATGTCATGAGAGAAAAGAGAAAAAACAAGAAGAAAAAACAACCACAGGTTATGTACAATTGTTTTCGTTATTTTTACACACATGGATATTTTGTTTGGCTTGGTTTAAAACATTTATAATGGATTCAAAATTTAATGACTTCCGAAGATCAAACGATTTCTTTCTCTACTCCTGACATAGAAGAACTTGAAAAAAAGAAATGAATAAATTTCACTAAAACGAAATTTTTCGCGACCACGCTTGACAGGATACCTGAATAGTGTTGCTGATGGGCTCGGCAGTTAAAGAAACCCTCAAGTAAACAGTCCTGTTATCAAGTCATTCTTTTCAAGACGAACTTGTAAACTGCAAACAACACGAAATAATAACCTGAATTTTTTGGGTCAGGATGTGCAACACGTTTACTCGAATAAAAAAATGATGGCATGTGGTTAGCTCTTTCAAACCCCTGTAGCTCCGAGGGTTTAATTACTCGCTTCCATAAAAAGTATTTATGGAATCCTGAGAGGTTTTGGGTTTAGGGTTTGGTTGGCTGGTTTCATAGGAGATAACATTCGAAAATGAACGAAGTGTCCCAAAAGCACACAATTATGTTCATCATTTACTTCCGGTGGTACGCTCCCCGGAAGGTTCATAGCCATCTCAATGCCAAGCATGAATACGTGTATGTTTTGTCTAAAGGTCCAGAAGGAGCAAATTCTTGAAACAACCCCACCCACGGTACTTTTGCTCAAACAGTCCTGATACCTCACAGCTGGTGATTTTCCCCGTTCCAGAGGAACTCTTCAGAGGTAGGTTCCAAAGGGAGTCATCCTCCTTCAGCCTCAGGTTCAGAAAAATTCACCCAAATCCATATTTTCATTAGTAAAGGAGCGAACCTCGGCACAATATCATGCGCACTTTTTTTCTGCTTGGTGGATTAATCATCCAAATCAAAATTTTGCTCTTGTTTTCCGGAACAAATGCAGTACCTCTCCCCGCCCCTCCTACCTCATGTTGCGGGCATCCTTCAGGCGTGCGATATAATCCAGGACAACAGGGAACAACATCTACAATCCACCATGACCCAGCAGATTATGAATTGTTACAAAGTGGGCTGGAAAAGTTAAACCAGATGGATGATAAAGCGAGAAAGCAAGCATTGAAGCAAGTTGACAAGTACCGTAAACCAAAGTCAAAGCTCGCAAAATTTTGGAAGCGTATTGTAAAGTTCTTTCGACGGCCAAGACGCCCTTTCAGTGACATTTGGCGCAAAACAAAATCGGTCACACCCAATTTTCGCTCGGTAATTGCCGGGTTGTCTCTTGGGGCATTTGGCGCCTGGATTGGGATTTGGGCAGAAAGATTGGCAAACTTGATACCTATTTGAAATCTTGCCTTAATCAACTTCAATCTGATTTCTTCCAAGATTTTTGCAGCAAAAGCTATTCAACTTGTGACTCGCCTTATTATCCCAAGATTCTTCTCTTCATGATTTTTCCTTATTTCGCACCCGATTTGATTCAACTTTATTCGTGTCTTGGCCTTACTGTGTCAGGATCTAGTCCTCAACATCTCAATATCTTTATTTTCATCAAATTTTGATTATGTTTAAAAATAAAATGGTTCACTCTCAACATCCAGCAATCAGCAGAGTACAATCTTATGTCAACAGTTATACTACATGCCACATTGAAATTAGCAAACAGGTCAGAACAACTGATGCCAAAATTTCCTTACAATAGGATGATATCACAAAAAATTGATGCTGCAAAATTATTGATTACTTGATAAATAAAACAACATTTGAGATTGAAACTGGGTCCAGGACCTTCAATCTTCGAAGCAATTTTGTGATTCATCTATCAGTAGAAAATATAGCAGAAGTTGTCTGTAAATTGAGGGTATATGTATCTCTTGTATACTATCTTGTGAGTATAAAGACTATGGTTCTCCTCACAAATATGTTCTTAGAGATAAATATGAGTGATAAGTGCTACCTTATACTTGATTGAATGGCACAATGGTGCCCCTGTGGGGAATGGTAGGCAGCTCAGCTGAGGCTGAGGCTGACCAAGCCCAAGCTTCTCCTGTTGGGGAGGCTTGACACTACATCCAATTAATTTCTGCTGCTGACATTGAATCTAGTCGGTCTAGGATTTCTTATCAATAAAATTTAATACAAGAGCAAAATAACCGCTATGCCCATCGGGCAGATTAAGAATTGAATGAGTCATAACAGTGACAAAAAACCAGTTCCCACTACATTTAAAAGCTCATAAAATATTCCGGTCAAAAGCAGCTATATGAACTGCACCAGTTCAATTAGAGGCAAGAAAAGTAGGCAAAAATTAAAATTCCAAGATGTAAGTAAATGCGAGATGTGAATGCCGCCGATGATCTTATATCACGCAGCGCAGTGGTGGAGCTCTAAATGCCATGATGACCTAAAATTTTAGGGGTGGCATGCGATTTAGAAACCGCCCATGATTGGAAACACTACTCCGGGATGGGGTACCAATTGATGGAGCCGCAGGGTTGCTTCTCTCCAAATTTTGGCGAAGAAATGAGACAGGCTATGTAATATGAACCAGGAGCCAGAACTTGTCAGCTGAAAGGTCTTCAAACTAAATGAAAGTGGGTAGAGAACGCAACTTGTACAGGAAGCTTGTAGGCCATATTTAAACTATCCATAATTCTCTTCATCTCCTATAAAATACGTATTGAAAGGAACTAAGCTTTCTTGTCTCTACGCTTCAACAGCGTCGCTTTTTTCACTGAGCTGCTAAGATTTACCTTCATTAAAGACGTTCGCCGTTCCCATCGAGCTCCCCAGTCTTGCCAATTTGACTTGTGTTCCATTGCCACAATCAATCTGAATGGGTTGAATCCATGATATTTAGAAAATTGTTCATGCAAGGAAATCGCGAGTAAACTGGCTTAACTGGATCAAATTTTGATTTTGAATGAAATCGATGTGAACATCCAGTCTATTTGTTCATGTGATACAGATTTTAGTAGATAATCAGTGCTTGATCAATGATTTACATATTTGCTCGTCAAATCATTAACATAATACATACCCTCCTTTCCATTCTCGAGGATTATCAGCAACATAAAGCCTCAGTTTTGAGCGAAACTCATGCAAAACTTCTAAAGGAGTGTCAAATCCAACCATCACTTCGGTCTAAAAAGTCAAGAATTTGAGGAGTTGATTTTTAGGAAAGTGAGAGAAGAAGATATAATAAGGACCATGGCTAAGTAATCTTGAGGTTACTAACAGTTTCCCACATGCCACCACTTCGGCGAATGTTGGTGATGTGCTTCTTATTACTAAGAATTGAATTGGGAGCCACTAGAACTTGTCCATCCACTCGTTGGAATGTTGTCGAAAAGAGCCCAAACTCAAGCACGTACATGTAATGTTCGTCTGTAAAGGAGTAACTTATCATCAGTTTCTAATGCAATGTGCGTTTTCTAGAAGTATGGTTTTTGGCGCAGGGATTCATCAAAGCAAACCTATCAAAACCATATCACCGACATCATAAGGATGCACGCTAAAAATAAACAACATACTCTGCGCAAGGTTCATGGTCCAATTATCAGCTCGTGAAATACGATTTAATTTTATTAGATAAAGATCCAGTTTTGAATACCTCAAACAAGTTTTTTGCTGCATTCCCAAACACTGTGGTGCATAGAAAACATTAGCCTTGATGAAAACCACAATAATAGTTATGGTTGAAAAATGGAAGTTAATTACCAAAAGAGAATCCTAGGATGATTGTAGCCATCGGTACCAATTGAGCAGAAGTTTCTTTCGGGTTGAAAATAAAAAGCCAAAGGAAAATTATGAGAAGAAAAGCTATCGAAATCAACACACTGTGATCAATTCACAACATATTTCAGTTCAGATTTTTCTTTCATGAAAAATAATATCAGTAATCTTACGCATCTAGCTTGGCGACGGCTGACGACATGTCCTTTAATATAAAACTTCGTCAATCAAATGCCCAATGAACAAATAGATATCTGGCGCAAATTTTAAACACCTTCAAGCCAGTGGCCAAAGCACTCCTTTCGCGGTAGATTCTAGAAACAGCATTGCGCATTTCTTTGCGATCAATATCACCATTACCATCTTTGTCAAAGAGACTGAAAGCCATGGCAGCATCACTCGCAGTCTTGAAGTAAGGTTCAAATTCGTTACGCGTGATCACACCCCCGCGATCTTCATCTAAACCCTCAAATAATTTCTTCGCAAGTTTTTTGGCGGAATGCCTAGAGACCACTGCGTCCGTGAGCGATCCACGTCGATCTTTGAGAGCTGCATTGGAAAAAGCAGTAGCCAAATTGTCTGTGAGTAACGATAGATGTGAAGAGTGGCGTATCCTCCCCTTTTGCGTCGGAATAGGGAGTTCCTTGTCTACATGTTTGACCGATGGATCTTGCGGTACGTTAAATTCAATTGCCCCTAAAAAAGAAGAAATGTGAAAATTCACTACCCAACTATTAAGCTAGGCTTTTCACAGCTTTTCCTAAGGGAGAACTTACCTTCCCGCGATTCAGTGAGATCAGACGTGTTTGGAGTGAGCGGAACATCAATCACTGTGGAATCTCTAACGCGGGGCATTTTGCCTTGACTCTTTGTTCGATTGGGATTGAAGTTATACAGAAACTTGGAGTTTCTTTTCTTTGGGGAATGTGAAATTCCTTTGGCAGCAGCTAAGCAATCAAGTGCTCGCTAAATTAGTCGGAACATAAAATTCATGTTTTTCGAAATGAATATTTAGCTTCATTTTCTCTGTAATACTTGGATCGTCTTCAGTTTTCATCTTGGGTTTAGAAAAAAATCTTACGAGAGCCCTCTCATTTTCCTCCAGCCTATCTTTCAAGCTAATTTTGTGAAAATTCAATTGAATCAACTGTAGTAAAATCTGTTTGAGGGTGAAGATCAAGTGTCAAATTCAAGCAACGAGTAATCTAGATGTAAGTAAGACTTCACTTTTTCCACAAGCAAGACCGTTCCGACTGTAAACAAACCAGCGACAACCTAATCAAGATTCGAAAAGTGAGATCATGAGGGCCTTCCTGGAACATTTATCAAGAATTGCAAATGGTCAGGTCGAAAACTTACATACCTTCATTACCCACTCAAAATAATCCAGATTGGGGTCTCTATGGAAGGGAAATGCGCGGGAAAAGAGAATGACTAAAATAGCCCAATACCTGTTTTCCGGATACGAGGAAAAGATCAGTCAAGTTGACACTAGATTTGAAGATAAAGAATGAAAAGGTTGACCATGTTAAACCCAAGGCGACCCTCGTCCAAAACCTCACGTTCATCCACAATTCAACTTGCGTCTTGAACTTCTCAGGAGTTGAGCCATAAAATAAATTGAAAAGTTGAATAACTATCGAAGGTAGGATGTCGACCAATATGGAGGTGCCGCATGATGCAGCGAAACTGATGCTCAACCAAATTGACCAAGCAAGAACATGATTTTTCACTGGGCTATCCGGGTATCTTGAGAGGACAACTAGTGAGGGCCTAATCATTTTTGAAAAACCAACCAAAAAGATTGTCAATAGAGCGTAATTGTAGATGGCCACACATACTGGAACCTTCACTCAACGTGATAGCTATGATACTGCCCAAAATCGCTATAATGACGGTTCTGAACGGCCTCGAAAGCGTCATAAGAAAAAGGTATACTTTACGAAGACGTTTAGCATGACGAATGAGATACTCATTTTTCTCGTGACCTGCGACCTCGCGATGTTTCCTCTCTTTTCTCTCCTGAAGTTCGTATTCGTCGAGTTCCGATTCGTCGGTCTCATTCCAATCAAAACCAGAATCGGTTGAGGGCGACGAATCTGCGTTCAAGGGCTTTGCTTCTTCTTCTTCTTGGATCAAATTGATTTTAGACTGAATGCTTCCATTTTCCATTGCACGCTGGTAGCGCGTTTCCAAGGTGTCCGCATCAATTGGACACCCCAGCGTCCCATTGCACCCTCGCAGCAATTCCCGATTCTGGTGAGTTTTGTCACTATCCACCGAAAGATCAGCTGGTTCCAAACTTTGATTTGGCGGCATGTCGGTAAATCTCATCTGTTGAGGTTCTTCTTGACACTTGGATGGAGACTCGATGGAGTTCATAGAATGTTGGCTTGACCTATGCTTCATACTGAATGCTGTCGAAATTTTCTTCTCCAAGGGCCTCAGTTTGCGGAACATCTTATTTTGGTTTTAGAAACAAAAGATCCAGGTAGTAACGTTGTTTGATGTTTCCTCGGGTTTTTGGTCAAAGATTATGCTGGTTCAAAGTTCCTCTAGAGCTTTCCAAGTGATCACGACCTTATAAGACTCGACAGTCCGATTGTTTATTGTCAAATGTAATCAATGATACCAGCATTCGAATTGCACAAGAATAAGTTTCTAAGCACGCAACCCAGCTACCAAGAGATTAAATTCCCAGCCTATTTTATAGCGCTGGCGACGAGACTGCCCGGAAGCAACCAAGAAGTTTAGCCTTCGCGACAGTTTCTTTAGCTTCAAGAGCACTGCTGTTTAGCTTGGGCCTTTTCCCCGAAAGACCCTTGTGGTTGACTGCAGCACAGCCGTGTGAGGACATTATATAGAATTGGGATGGCTGACATAGATGATCAGCCTGTAATGTCCTTCATCAACGGGAAGGCTGAAGGTACATACACCGCGGTGGACTGTCCGATGGTCGATTAAATCAGACGGTCTTTTGGACGTTTTTGAGGAGGGTGGCTGTTGCCCTGGACGGTATTCAAAGTGTCACCGACACTGTCCAGGTAGGGTTGACGGCGCCAACCCCAGTGGCGCGCCAAGGTGCGCCCGCCCCGCCCGCGCGCGCCCAGGCGCGCACATATTTGTCTAAAAGGGGGGTGGCGCGCACATTTTTCTTTATGGGGTTCTGCAGGCGGAATGGTTGAATGGTAGGCTGTCATTGACTTGACAGACAGCACAGAACAGCCTAGACAGCTGTGTGGAAGACTTGGGAGTTGGCCAGAGCCTGTCCAACTCTGGATCGAGAGTCGAGACTTGATTCCTTGAAACTTGAAAGTTGACACTCGAGAGTCAGACTCGTCACTTGAGACTCAAGAGACTTCTGATTCTTGAATCTTGGCTCTCAATTCTCAAGTTTTGACTTTCAACACAATGCCCCCAGACAGAGATCAACCCAGTGGGTCAAGTTCATCGGAGTGGTGCAAGCCAACAAAAGCACATGGACCACAATGGACAGGATTTTTAATGTCCAACCTGCAAAAAGACCAATCTCAACGGTGTCAAGCCAAGTGCACCCACTGTCAGAAGGAGTTTAGCCAAGCAAAAAAAAATATGCGCGCCTATGGCGCCCTCTGAGGCTGAGTCGTTGGCGCCCAACAGCGCGCACTTTTTCAAAAGTGGCGCCATCAACCCTATGTCCAGGCCTCCAGGGCAGCTTCTGATGCGCCAATAAAGCGTCGAGTAGCTCACCCACTCAGTCAAACCTACAGCCCGCCAAAAGCTAGCGTGACGGCTTTTGAGGCGGTTCTAAACCGTTGCTCTCAGCGTCTATCCAACGGTTCAGGCGACAGTTCCTGCTTACGACGCTTGATGCGCAGATGTGGAAGCCGCCGAGCCCATTTTGGGTTTCCCAGAAAAAACCCGAATCAAAATGCCACAAAATCAAATTGAGATTTCGAGGGTGATGCCAGCTTTTGGTCAAAGGCCAATGACTGCTACATTCACATAACAAATAGAATAAAAGCATGTATCATAATTATTCATTGCTCTCTTCTAGGCCGTCCAAATTGCATTATTTTTTCCTTTTGATTTTCGATTTACATATCAAAAAAGTATAAACAAATCACAAACAATAAGGGTATTCAAAGTTGATGTGAGAAAATATTACATATCACCATATATGTCATTTTCGTCAAAAATAAAAATATGGCTGACTGTAGTATGAATCAAATAATGGCTTCTGAATCCATGAACCAGTCAACCATATTTTTATTTTTTATGAAAGTGACATTTATGGTGATATGTTATATATTCTCATATCAACTTTGAATACCCTTAGTAGAGCAGAATAAAAGCAGAACTGGGATTTTTTTTTGAATATTTTGTTGCACAGGAAGAAAGTTAATCAAGCATGGATATTTAGTGAGGATGATAGCTTCTACCGCAGATAGTGAATAAAGATAATACCTTAAATCATTGAGGTGGAATAATGATGATATTTACTGAAAAGGAATGAAAGAAATCAATAAAGGAGGAAAGTAAAAAAAAGAATCTAAGTTGTCCTGATCATGAGCTAAGGTGCTTCTTTTTTTTATATATTTTTAGACATTTTTAAGCATTCCCAAAAATATTCTGGAAACTTGAGACAGTGTTGATGACTGGGACCAAATTCAGAGCAGGTAACATTGTTTATAGAGCTTCAAGATTCCAATATATTTTTAGACATTTTTAAGCATTCCCAAAAATATTCCGGAAACTTGAGACAGTGTTGATGACTGGGACCAAATTCAGAGCAGGTAACATTGTTTATAGAGCTTCAAGATTCCAAAGCTGAAAATCTCAAGTGCTTCCCGAGAAATTATTGGAATTAACAGATGGTACAATCATGTTATTTTTGACTGGTCAATGGGGCATGTGGCGCTAGTCTCATTCCTATGTACATGGTTGCCATACACCAGCTAAAACCCTTTCAAATGTGGATAATTCACACAGAAAAATTAATCTCATGTATTTACCACATTCTAGTCTTCACCTTAGCCTACAATGTTGAATGGAATTGGAACAATTAAGAAATTTATATGACATTAACTTTTGATTGTCATTTCAAAAATAGCTTGATCAAAAGATGAATTATTGCAACAGTGCAACAGTTATGTTGCAGTAACGTAGCATTTTCAAGCTATGTTATCTGGACAAACCAGGTAATTACTTTTTTTGGTTATGCTACCACCACAAAAAAATCATGTCGCTTGCTAGCAAGCAACATCAAGGATTTTTGACCAAGCAGAGGTCCAAGCTCAATACAAGCTTTGTTACATTTCCACTGCACAGTCACTGCGCACAAAATAATGTGGTAAACAAAGGGAGGAGATGAACCAGATCCTCCTTGATGTCACATGCTAGCAAGCAACACCTAAGCAATCATGGTGTACCTGGTTTGGGACACTGCTATTGGGCAGTAAAGTTAGAGTAACTTTGGAAACAGCTTGCTTCCTCTAACCACTCATCTGAGTGGCTGGAGGGAGATATTTTTAACACCAGTATTGCATCTGATCACAAATCTAATATAGATACAGTATCAGGTGTAGCTTTTTTTTTTCTTCAAAACCATTATTTTTTATCATTTTCTTGTATTTTCTTGTATTGTTGTATGTACATAAAAAAAATCTTGTTTATTGCAGATGTTTTTGTATTGTATTGGCTTCCTGATTGTGCTCATTGCAGTCCTTTGTCATTTTCTTTGATAAATTATTATTCTTGACACAGCTGTGGTCACCCATGCAATATTCAAAGTCCAGACATCCAACAATCCCCCAGTCATAATAATTTATCAAGGAATTCAACCAAGACAATCATCAAGAAGCAGAAGCAAAAAGTGAGAAATGGAATTAATTCAAAAATTTAAGAACCTTAAAACAAAAAGTGATTCAACTCTGTCAATTTATGATCTTCTTGTGGTTGATAAAATTTGTCTCAAATATCAGGCAAATAATTTTATCCTCAAAAGTTGACATCTGTCAGAATATTGAATTAGATTTCAATAATGCAAAAAGAATTAATAGATCACTAACAGAAAATTGTGAGTTAAAATTAATAGTAATATGAAAACAAAATTGAAAATAATGAAACTAATTGAAAACAATTAAAATAAAATGTTGCAGATAAGAGAAAACCAGAAACAATGGTCATACCTTCTAAATAATATATGGAATGAAAATTAAACTAAAATACAAGAGATAAAACTTGTAAGTTTGAATTATTTGAATACCTGTGAAAGTTTCAAGAGCAGAGAATTAAATAATAAATTAATGAATAAATTAAAAATAAAATAAAAATAAAATAAAACCAAATTAAACTAAACATGATTGAAAAAAAATCATGATGTCAATGATTATATTATGAAGAGAATTACTGACAAGGATTTTTCATTTTTTATGTTATTTCATTTTTAGATCAAAGCACATCATTTGATGGAATGCTGTTCTTCTTGAAGTTGAATCAGCTTGGATAATTTCTTCTTTTGTTTTTGATTATATATTTCTCTTCAATAATCTTTTTAAGAATCAATTATCAATTAAAAAAAAATTAATAAATTAGCAATGGTAAATTTGTTATCTGGTAATGGGTTTAGTTATGTTACAAAAAATGCTTCAGATGTCATAACATATGGTAATGTTGCACTGTTTGAAGAATTTTTGAGCAGAGATGGCTGAATGCTCTTTTGACTGAGCTAACTGAGTCAGATGTGCTTACTGAAGTGAAGTCAAACTGAAATGTTTTATTTCTCAATTTCTGATGATGAAATTCTTAGAAAGAGAAAGAGGATGAAAACCAATGATTTTATTTATTGAGAAGTCGCAGCTAATTATAGTCTACAACCAATCACCACACTTGTGGTTGAAACAATTATAGATAAAAAATTCATCATCAATAAATGGGAAAAAAATATATTCTTAATTCAAAGAATATAACAAGTTAGTTTTAAATTTTTATATTTATTTAATGATAACAATTTTTCTAATATATAGGCCGGAAATTCCTGCTTTAAACTATTATTTATTTATTTATTTATTTATTTAATTGTTTTCAGTGTTTTCCAGTAAATTGTGATATAAATTCTTCTTAAAAATATAAGCCAGACTATTATTCTATTAATACTTAACTACTAGCTCTAAAACTATGGCCACTACTACTTTTCCTTATATAATTTTGATTTGTTTTGATAATATTTATCTTTATATTTAAAGAAGAATGAAGAAAGAATGGGGTTGAATACACATGATATTATGGAGATCAAATTTCAACGCTGTTGATTATTGAGATTTTACTCCTCTACTCTCTTTCCCTTTGAGATTGAGGAAAAAAAAAAAATTAATTTTGAATGAGCTGGGATACAGAAAATATAATGATTCTGAGATGAGGGTTGAAGAGTTTTCAAAGAGATTGGTGGTTTTTATTCTGGTTAAGGAGATGATTCATTGATGTCTTGCTCTTCTAGTGTAAAACAGCTGCGGCTTGGGCAGAAGAAATTATTTCAGCTGTATTAGAACTGGTTGGAAAAGGGTGTTGAAATATTGGACTTGCGGAGGGAGAATTTTATGATAAAATTGAGAGTTGATGAAAGAGGAGCTTTGGGGACAATTTAATTTAAAAGAAATTTAGGCTCAAACTTAATAATATTGATTCAATTTTTGACTAAGCCACATATAAGCAACAAATAAAACATGTGATAGCTTTTTGACATGCTGCAAGACCACTAAAATACTACCCACTACTAGACACAGGAGACACCTACTACCCAAAAGTAAAGACAACTTTTTGACATTCTGCAAGACCACTAAACTACTACCCACTATTAGAAATGGGAGACAAACTATCATACCACCCAAAACTAAAACCTACTACCCACAACTACACATGGGAGACATTGAAGCACAAATTTATGTGCTAGAACAAACTAAAGGATTTTTCTATACCACTGCCACAAATGCTATAGAATAATGACTAACCTTGTTTATAACATAACTACACATGTTATAGAATAATTTTACTATTGATAAACTGAAAATTGTTTATTTTATTTTTATTTTATTATAATGAAAGAAATTAATATTTATTCATTTATTTTTAATTTTTAATGAGAGGAAAATATTTAAACTAGGAAAAGGAAGGGGTGAGAGTGGAAAATGTGATAGAAAATTAACAAAGGGGTGGAGTTGATTTGTTAGTACCAGAATTATTAGTATCCTAGGCACATCTTAATTTTGAGCTCTTCACCATTGAGTTTAAGATAAAATCAAAATTTCAGTAGATGAAAGATGAAAATAAGATCATTTTATATACCCACAGAAGGACTCAAATATACAGAGCTTTTAGGCTAATTGAGAGCCACTTGTTGATCTTCTTTATGATATTTCTATTACCCATAAAACAATATATCTTAATGGTTTCTGACCATCAACAAAACAAATTGGGGATAAATTGGCATTCTTAACAAAATGGTTGTCTATTTTATCATAGTAAGGGCAAGTTTTAAAAGAATTGTCTGATTTTTCTTTTTTCCTGATCAGCTTCTGGTAAGCCAAACCTCATTGAAAAAGAGGAAATGTGAGCTTTGTGCTTATTTTATCAAGACGTCAAGATAACTAATGCAAGACCTAACTGCTGCGCGGAAGTGATAAACAAGGTTCACATTCCAAAACCTAAATGACTACTACTTAAAACACATGTGCTTTTGTTGTGATAGTTCTTTAGTGTTTTTTATTTTGTTTTAAATTTTATTTAATAACATTTTAAACTTAACACCCCTCACATCTGCTTTGCTTCCCTCAGTTCTGCATCTTTATTGTTATCTCTAAAATTCTAATGTGTTCAATCATTTCATTTCTTATTGATTTATTCATTTCATTTCATGTATCAATTAGGTGTGCTACTTACCCGCTTGTCTTTAAGTCAATACTCGTGTACTTAAGCAACACCTTGGTTCTATTAAAGGTCTTTATCTTTCTCAGTGTTTTTTTATTTTGTTTTAAATTTTATTTCATAACATGCAACACCTTGGTTCTATTAAAGGTCTTTATCTTTCTCAGTGTTTTTTTATTTTGTTTTAAATTTTATTTCATAACATTTTAAACTTAACACCCCTCACATCCGCTTCGCTTCCCTCAGGTGTGCTACTTGCCCGCTTTTCCTTAAGTCAATACTTGTGTACTTAAGCAACACCTTGGTTCCATTAAAGATCCTTTGAATTTAGAACCGTTATAGGTTATGAGCCCAGCAGCAAACTAGCTGTCTGAACGAGTAAAAATAATGACTTCTGAATCAACTAAAGCACTTCCGGTGCTTAGCAAGGATAATTTTCCTGAATGGAAAACCAAAATTAAAGGTTACTGCATGCAAAACAGTTTAGCACAATTTGTCTCACCTACTACTCTCATTGGTATTGAGGCAAGTGGTTGAAAGGGGGTCAAGACGGAACAGGGCTGCGGAGGCAGATGATGATAAACAAACTTTAATGGAACCTAATTTAGACTATTTAAAACATCGTTGTATATTTAAAACATCGTTGTAACAGTTCATTTTTGTTCATTAAAGTTTTCATTTTATAATTATTACAATTCTAAAATATCTTTCTTCTTGCTTCTACTGTGTTTTACACACTATCAGGTGTGCTCAAGTATTAGCTCAGTCAGGTTTCCATAGGGTGCTGACTATCAGCCGGATCATTCTTAACATTTGTTATTCTATTCGTCAGGTGTGCTCAAGTATTAGATCAGTCAGGTTTCCATAGGGTGCTGACTATCAGCCGGTCTTTCATAAGGTCTCTATTGTTTTTGATTTTTATTCATTAAAGTTTTCATTTTATAATTATTACAATTCTAAAATATCTTTCTTCTTGCTTCTACTGTGTTTTACACA
>JNCO01005156.1:0-14137 GCA_000785685.1 Uromyces viciae-fabae
TACCCGATCCAATTCAGGGCTCAGGTAGCGGGCTGACCCTCAGCCCCCGTCCCGAACCCCGGGATCATTCCTTAAGTTATCCCAATATTGGTGCAAACCATGTAATATTTATGTTGGTGATGTACGATACAATCGCTGCAGCATAGACCCACGCCATCCCAACGAAATACCTAGGGATACCTGCCGAAAAGTAGTCTAATACTCTCACAATCCACAAACAAAAATTCTTCTTGATGGCCTGTGCATAGTTCTGAAGTTGCACTATCTTTGTCTCCATCATCTGCATTTAACTCCACCCTGAAATATAAAAGATAATGAGCCCAGACTGGGCTTGTTTTTTAATACTTTTGATTGATTATACATCATGCTAAATGGGGGGGCTCAATAAATAAATCAATCAAGACGTAAAATTAAAAACACAGCGAAGGTGAGAATTCGGAGGGAATGTGCGAGACTCGTGATTGAAACAATCTGATGATTACGTAGGCCAGAATTCATTTATCTTGATAGATCTCCACTTGTCGTTCATTTGGAGAGTTGGTTCTTAAAACATTTACTTTATCCTCAATTGTTCATACAGGATTTAATTGGAGCTACATGAATGAATCTCGGTTAAGCGAGACAAAAATGAGATCAAAAAACTTATTCCAATAGAAAACTTTACCATAAAAGTTCATTAAATTTGAAATTTGTACTAAATCGATTGAGTTGAATCGTGACATTGAAGTTGGATGATGGTTGTTGTCGTTTGAACGATTATCATAAGAAAAAGTTTTGAATTTGTTTGAAATTAAATGTGAAATTTTTCCTTCAACCAGACTTGCAACGTTTTGTTCATCTAATTCTGCTTCAAGTCTTTGTATGGGGCCACATCCCAGATTTTCTTCAGCGCCATTTAAATCTTGTGGTCTTGAGCTTTCTTCAAAGTTGTGAATAATTGCTTCCCTAGTGTTTAGTAACTGTGACACATAAAACAGATTAAACAAGCGCTTTAAGATCTGTGATTTTTGTGTTTCAAGAGGTTGTATGTTTATTTTGATTTTTATTAAGAGCAGTATCTTAGGCTGCAGAATAAAAATTGAAGACGAACATATTGACCAATGATGAGTTGAGTTTCTGAACGAGATTGTCTGGCCAAGCATTCCTGATTTTTTTGTACAGAAAGAATGATTGAATCTCTATTATGAGTATTCTGTTGAGAAAATTGATCGATTTCTTCACCTTCGATGAGGGATAAGACAAATTGTAAAATGGTGCGGGCAGTGACGAGCTTAAGTAAGTCAACAGAGCGATTGCGTAAATTCAAATTTTTGTAACATGGATCCCCTTGCGGAATAAGATCTTCAGATTCTTTTGGTTCTTCTGCTACAAAGGAGCCGTTTTGATTATTCGTCCGACTCGTTGGATTGACTTCAATGATTTCATTGTCGATTTCTTGAAAATCCGTCGAAATTGCCATTAGGATTAGCTGGGGTTATCTTACCGATCTGTATCTCTTCGATCGCGTCACTTTTCCCGGTGTCTGATATGAAGTTACGGATCCATAGGGCTCTTTTAGTAAGTTGACGGGCTACGTCAATCTGAAACCGGGGTGTCGGGCTGGCCGAGTAATACCCGTGGGCCTGGGCCCTGACCGCCCCCCGCGCTGGTGCCCTCCTGCGGCCTCGGGGAATAAAACAGCCCCTGCCAGCGGATATCCGTCGTGGTATCCGTTGCGGACCGGTGATCTGCAGCTAAAAAAAGAATTAATCCCTCAAATTCTCAATCACTCAAGTTAAAAGTCCCAAAATTATGAAGATATTTTACATCATTATCAAAGAAAAAGGAAACAAAATTATTAAAATAAACTTGGTGAGTGCAAAAACAAAATATTACAAAAATTAAAAATTAAACAGAAATGAATATATAATTATAGGGGGTAGTATTGGCACCACCCATTTCCTGCCTGGCAATGCCTTTGTAAATCAGGAAGATGTGGAGTTTCTTTGTTTATTTTTAAAGATTTTCAAAAATTACTTCCAAGTGTCCAAAAATTACCAACTTTTTGACAGCCTCCTGAGCACCCCTGCTTCACCTTCTGAGCTTTTAGCTCAAAAAGAATAATGAAGCGCTCCTTATTTAGGGAGCTGTCAGCATCTGAGACTATTAACATAGTCCAGAGAAGCTGCATTTTATTTATTTTATTTTATTTTTATATTTCTTATATATTTTTTACTTATTCTGTCAGCTTGCTACAATGTTGAGCAAGCCAACATTGACACAAAATAATTAAAATAAATTAATAAAATAACAAAAATAATAATAATATAAATAAAACAATGAATATAACCAAAATATATACAAAAAGTACATTAAGGAGTCACAAAAAGTAAAATATTATTGCACATTTGGAATCCTTGTAAAAAATTAACCCCAGTCACCCAGCAAAGGTATGGGCAAAAAATAACTCCTTCTATATTATTTTTTATGCTCAAGCAAAATAGAAGGAAACCCCTGAAAACCAAGAAACCCTGAATTCAGAGGTAATGAGTACTCACGTATGGGTATGTAGTATCAAATTATGCTGAAAAGTGAGGTGTGGTGTATGGTTTAAGAGATAATTGCATATTTGCAATTATGTCAATAATTGTCAAATGGCGCAGGTGCTGACATAAGCTGCCCAGTGCCATAATAAATTGGTATCAAATGACGTGGGAGCTGACATAATCAGTGCCGTGGACAAAAATTTCAATAAAATAAATTGGCTTATATAATCCAGCTGAGAGATTCCCGCGGGCCTGAATGGGCCAAAACTGCTTTGTTCAAATGACGTGGGCAATAGTGCAAAACCTATTCCCACTACAGTTCAAAAATACTAACTAGTATTGAGACACTTTCTCCCGTGGAAGTATCTATTTTTCCCGTGAAATAGACTTATTGAACTACCCAGGAAAAATAGAAATAACCATTGGAAATAAGATTTCAATAAAAATACTAATTTTCAAATATTACATTCAATCAAAAAGTGACATTTATGATTCAAAAAATCATAACTCTGTCAGAATATCCGTGAAGAATATATAAAAATTAGGGAAAGTAACCTTGGTTGACGCTTTCCCAAGGATAAATTAGACAGGTAATAGAATTGAGTCATTTGAAAAACTCAATGCCCACAATATTGTGTTATTTTACTGAATAATGACATTTACACGTCATGAGAACTTTATAGTACCTTCAGGGCGCCACAAGAGGGCCTGAACAGATATAAAAGGACCTCCCTCTTCGTCCTAATCCTCCTCATTCACTTTTACACATCACTTATATATTCATACCATATTCTTAGCTCATCAACTGCGCCCAGGATCTGTGAATCTAGTGATAACTAAAATTATGAACTCTGTTTCTGCTCAACAGACTAAACTTAAGCTACTTGAACCCATTCCTCATTACAAGTCACAGTTAGTGGTAAGTATACTAACCCTTAAAAAGTAGGAAGTACTTTTTCTAGTGTATTTTCTGCACTTAACTTATCATAGGGCTTTAAATCACCCCTGCTTAGCAGGCCCCTATCCTCATATCTCAAGAATTTATTATTTAAAAATATTAAAAATATATAAAATCATTAAAAAGGATTTAAATATAAATAAAAATCCCTTCATAACACTTCTTTGCACCGTGTGTAGCTAGTAGAGTTAGGCTCTAGGCATCACATAGGCTGACATATTCTGACGAATATACCAAAAAAAGGGGATTTGGAATAACTGTGTCTTAGTATAGAAGTTAAGCAACAGCTTTGAGGTGTATTCTATATCATAACCCAGGTTCAACTCCCCTTAAAGACTTAAAAACAACTTTTATTATTTTTATAGAAAAAATGCATTTGTAAATAGAAAATAACTTTCCATTTACAAGATAAAATAAAGTTTAATTAATCTTCCATAATTGGCAGATTAATTTGCACAAATTAAAAATTATAAAGGTAAATTATTTACCATGATAATTTAACTTGAATTAATCTCCCGTTATTGGAAGACTAATTTTCATAAATTAAATTTTTATCAAGGCAAATAATTCACCTTTATAAATTATTCCAATTAAAGTGAAAAAATGATGTCATTCTTTCAACACATGAAAGAATGATGTCATTGAAGGAATTCTGCTAAGAATTCATAGTAAATCTAAAAAAATGACGGAGTTGAGGTTCACAGGTATAAATACCCCTCATACTCCGCCCACAAACTCCAGATAATAATTATTAATAGAAAAATTTAGAGAAAATAACTTCAGTCAAATTCAAGGTAAAAACCCCCTTGTCTGACTTGCAGTTCTTCTCCCCTTTCTATATTAATACTAGCTCCCCTACTGCGGCTGCACTCCCCTCCATTTGAGGGCTGGGCCGCTTAAAAATAATATTCTGTCAATTGGTATTATATTTATATAATTCCAATTGAACAGACAGCTATGGCTAGTTAGGGAAAGACCCTTTCTACCTACCCTGCTGAAAAAAGGGGCTCCTCAGTTTGGTAGGCTTGCCAAGCATTGGGTGAAGGTTCTCCGCTGAGAACAAGCACTGCTTAAATAGTATTTATACTACTTAAGTACTCTAAAAAATATATAATAAATTTTATTTATTATATTTATTACTTAAGGCAATAGAGGTACACCAGTGTAGTCATACAGCCTCACAGGAGCATACAAAATCAAATTAAAAATATATAAAATTAGGTAATGCAGGAAATATGGGCTAGAAATCTTTTCAAAGCTATTTCTACCCTATTGTAATTTGGGATAAAAAATTTATCCACAGGGAAGCAAAAAAAGTTGCTTTTACATTTACTTTTGAAAAAATTGGTGCATGCACCAAAATTTTCAAAAAGTAAATGTGAAAGCAAATCTTTTTCTTCCCCACTAACTAATTTTTATATATAATGGGGTAATATTTCTATATGGAGTACAGAAAATCGAAAACATGATATGAAGAAATAGTTCATGGTGGGAATGATTTTTGGGATAAGTGTTTTAGCCATGGGGAGGCACTATAAGCTTCTCTTAAAATTAATTTTTTCCAAGACTGGTGCATGAACCAGAATTCTGAAAAAGTAAAAGTAAAAGATTTTTTACTTACACATGGCTATAATTTTTATCCCACAGTCCAATAAGGTATCCAAGGAAAAAAAAAATAGTACATATGTCCCCATTAACCATTTTTTGATATTTTTTATTTGATTTTGTGTATTCCCTATATAAGGAGTACCCCAATATTTTATTTTGAGCTAACAAGCTCAGAAGTGTCGGAATATTAATGACTTGCATCAAATATTTTCTGAAATAAAAAAAATCTCTTTATAATAAATACTATAAATAACTATACTATCTATCTATCTAAATTTAATCCTAAATTTTGAAATTGGTGAAATCAAGTGTGGAATCATAGGCCCCCTGGCCTTTCCAATTTAACCCATTAAAACTTAAGCCTATTTATTGACCTTGAAGATTGAGAGTTTCATCATTGTTAAATTTTGGAACTAAAGGAGTTTTTTATTAATTTTAGTTAATACATTCTTTTTATGCTTTGATACAAATTATTTATTTTTAATGAAAATAAAAAGAAAAGAATGATAAAAATATGAATAAATTTATTATTTACCTAAAGGAAAAATTGGTATTGCCAAAGTTATAATAATTAATAATTATTTTTAATAAGAAATATATATATATTTTATGATTATAAATAATTTTAATAAAATTTATTCTAAATATAATTTTAATAATATTTAATAATACTTTGATAATAAAAATAATGAAGATGAAAGAAATGAATAATAATTTAAATAAAGATTTGATGATTAATTTATAATTGTAAATTTAATTTTTAATAATTATATTTAATGATATTTTTATTAATATAAAAAGATTCTAGTGAATTTAATTTTAATGCTTATAATAATAGGGTATTGATTTCCGCACACGGTCAAACCACGTTTACACACGGTTTGGGACCGCCAGGGGACGTCGGATTTTTTTTTTTTTCAAATATTTTTAAAAAATACTTTGAATGGTTCTAAAATTACCAAATTGTTTTTCCTAGTATCCTGAGCCCCCCTGCTTCATATTCTGAAGTTTTTAGAGCCAAAAAAAATATAGAAGTACTTTATATATAGGGATTACACAAAATCAAAAAAAAAATGAAAAAATATAGTTCATGCGGGAAATATGGGCTAAAACTTTTATCACATGTATTTCCACCCTATTGGAATATGGGATAAAAGTTTCATCCACGGGGAAGAAAAAAAAGTACGCTTTACATTTACTTTTGCAAAAAATTTGGTTAATGTACCAAAATTTTGCAAAAGTAAACGTAAAGCGTACTTTTTTTTCTTCCCCGTGGATGAAACTTTTATCCCATATTCCAATAGGGTGGAAATACATGTGATAAAATTTTTAGCCCATATTTCTTGCATTAACTATATTTTTTCATTTTTTTTTTGATTTTGTGTAATCCCTATATATGGAGTACTTCCATATTTTTTTTGGCTCTAAAAACTTCAGAATATGAAGCAGGGAGGCTCAGGATACTAGTAAAAACAATTTGGTAATTTTAGAACCATTCAAAGTATTTTTTAAAAATATTTGAAAAAAAAAAAAAATCCGACGTCCCCTGGCGGTCCCAAACCTCGTGTAAATGCGGTTTGACCGTGTGCGGAAATCAATACCCTAATAATAATATTATTTATTTTATTTTTAATGTTGAATCTTTATTGATTGTTGATTAATTCAATTAATTAATTCAAATCTAATTTATCTTATTTTTATTAATTGATCTTTGTTTTTAATTGAGTACAGTTTTGATTTTTTCTTTTTTAATTTATTTTATTATTATTCTTTTTTATGTTTTATTTGATTTTAAATTGTTTTTCTTTTTATATCTTAATGTTAAGTAATGGTTTCTGTGACAATTGCATCACTAGCAATTCTAAAATAATTATTTTAGTTATTGAAAATTTATTTTATGGGGGTGATTTGTCGCACCGCCCAAAAAGCTGTCGCACACCACCTTTTGACGGATGCGCGACGTTGCAGGGCGGTGCGCAAAAAAGGCAGTTTTCCTGGAAAACACCACCTTTTTTGTATTATTTTTTAAACCTCAAAAAAAAAATAAAAAAAAAATAGATATTTGGAATCAGCTCAATGAGACCTTTTTTTTGGTCTATTCAGTTTTTCCAAAAACCCGTGCACCGCCTTTTCCTGAAATACACTGCCTTTTTTTGGTGATTTTTCCCACCTAAAAAAAAAATGATAAAAATAATTGGGCACTGGTATAATTTTTTGGAAGCTTTGAACTATTTTTCCACATCTTTAAATTATAAAAGAATCAATTTTGAAATTTCACCAAAATAAAAAAAATAAAAAACAATTCAAATCTTTTTCACACGTCCAAAAAAAAAATTTTTTAAAAAAAGAAAAAGCTGTTCATGATCAGATAAATCCAGACATTCTTTTGGCAAAATTTTTTTGTTGTTTTGTTTTGGTTTTTAAATTTCAGTAAAATAAAAAATAAAAAATCATAGAAAATAGTATGATACTCAAATAATCATTAAAAAATCATTAAAAAATCAAACAAAATTTATCATCATTCTAATTCTATTACAAAATTATTTTATCTTTTTTCCCGCATATTTGGAAACAGCTTTTGATATATCAATATATTCTTATGAATTTTTTCTTTCCAAGGTTTTGCAATCTCTTTGGCATGATGTTTCCAAAAAGCATCCAGATTGAGAAAAGGCCAAGTTTCTGCTGTTGATTTAAACTTGAAGTGGTACACATGACAATATTGAGAAATAAATAATAAAAAGATAGGAATGTTTTCGTTGGGTGGATAACTGTGGGGAAGGTAAGTGCAGGATCCTTCTTTTGCAAACACAACCACAGGCTGTTTATATGTGTCTGCTAATAAGTAGCCATGTGTGGGGAACTCCATCCAGGATTTGACAGCGCATGGTCCAGAAGAATGATCTAATCTAAACCAAAGTGATTTCAAAGTCTTATCAAAAAGATTGTCCAGGAAATTTGTGTTTTGAAAAGTTGAATCCACGTTCTCCAGCTCCTTCATCATTTCCTTTCTAATATTTACCCATTCATCAGGAGACCTCCCCAAAGACAAAGCAGCTGACCTAAATCCACAGTTTCCATCCGCCAAAACATCTGTGATAGTAGATATATATGGGATAATCTCTAAGGGCTTGATTAATTTTCTTTGAGGAAACTAATTAGGAAAAAAATAAATGAAGCAATTCAAGGAAAAAACAATTTAAAAAAAGAATAACTTAAGCAGGTGAATAGTGAAAAAAATTAAAAGGAATATGTATTACTTACAAGCTCACATTCAAGTTCTTGAAAAGTTGCAGATGTGTCAAGTGAGAATGAGCTGAAAGTTGTAGATGAAATGTGATTTTAATTTTGTTCAGGTTTAATATGATCTTCTTGCTCTTCATCTTTAAAAAAATCTTCATCTTCAACAAATTTAACTGTCTTCTGCTTTTTTGAAATATTGTTTTCCTCTGAATTAGATAATACTCTTTTTGATAAAACCTTTCCTGAGCACTGTTTTCAAAAAAAAAAGATTAAAAAAAAAAAAGAAGAATTAAATGAGTACAACACATTATAATAAATATCACTCACAGTTGTAATTGGTTCCAAAAAAATTCCATCTTCAGGAAGATCACCATCTGAGCTTGAACTGGATCCTGTTTCCCATATCTGAATAAATTTAATAAAATATTAGTAAAATTAAATTCAAAATTAAAATTAAACTACTGATCACCTCTTCTTCAATCTCCTCACTTCGATTCTTTTTTCGAATAATATTTTTTGGTTTATTTAATTTTTTTTTCTTCTGAAGTCTTCCCCTTTGTCTCTATGGCTGAGAATATTCAAATCCAGAAGGATCACATCGACCCAGAAATATTTGATTTATGAGAATTAGAAGAAAATTTGTTTGGAGCGCCTTTTGGTCTACCTCTTCCTGGTTTATCTGGACCAAATCTTGGCTCTTGGAATTCTTGAAGTTCATATTTTCCTTCAAATAATTTTCTAATTTGAGATAAATAAAATTATTTTTCACCAGGTTGAAAAGATTGAAACTGTTCAAATAATTCTCCAAGATACTCTTCTTCATTTTCTTCTTTAAGAGATTTTTCATCATATTCTTGAGCTTCCCTTTCATCCTGAATAGCTTCCTAAAAGTTCAATGTAATCAAGTAAATATTAATTAAATATTATCAAAAAGATAAATAAAAGGAAAAATACAATAAAAAAATAGATTTTCTCACCAGATCTTTAACATGCCATTGCTCATGAAAATCAGCAAAAGGAAAAATACAATAAAAAAATAGATTTTCTCACCAGATCTTTAACATGCCATTGCTCATGAAAATCAGTCACTTCAAAGGTTTTTTTTTTGGCCTTATTATTCCATTACTTTATGAACGCATGGTATACCTGTCAGAAGCTGTGATGCCAGGGACTACAAACCCTTTAGCTACACACTCTGCAAAGTGTTTGGTAAATAGTGTTGAAACTATTTTGGCACGGTTTGGTGCAAGTAATGGTTTTATAATAAAATATATATATATATTTTATTATGGTAATTTCTATCAGAGGGGCCAGATAAACTGGGTTTGTTTATCCCTCTGAAGAAATAAGGGGCCAGAGCGTGCTCTGGGGTGTTTGTAACCCTTTTTAAGTTGCTAAACAACTTGTATTTGGGGCCTGATCCAGATCAGGGGTGATTAAACCCAATGTACCACGACGTGTTAAAGTCTAAATGACTTAGAGATTGAAGTCAAAAGACTTACCTTGATCCTAATCACGACGGAGGAGAAGTTTTTGAGAAGAGTGGGTGAATGGTGAAGGCTGACTGGAGTGCTGAAGGGTATCCAGGGAGCGTAGTTGAGTTGGAATTGGTCTTTTAGTGCTATAGAGTGACTGATATACTAATTGGTGTATGTAAGTAACTGTTGGTAGCTTGGTAAAGATAATTCTGGGGATTAAGAGGTCGAAGGGAGATCTCTATTTGTATCTTTTCCAATCCTCTTGGGGCGCTTCAATGGTACGTAAATATCCCACAGAATGTAGACTGCATTATGCATGTAATTGAGCAGTTCTGTGGGCAATGTGAAAAGATCATTATGCGTGATCTGTACTCGAGGGATTTATCCTTGGAAATATGTCTTCCGAGGATGATCTGTATAATTTTTATTTATTTTTATCAATTGAAATCGTTGAGTTATGATTTTTGAACTAAATGTGCCATTTCTACTATTCAATTGATATTTGAAAAAATACTTTCCATATTGTTTTTGCTCTCCCAGTGTTGTTTCTATTTTTCCTCAAGGTAATATTTGTATTGTTTACCAAGGAAAAATAGAAGCTTCCTTAGTGTAACATTTTTACATGGAACTTCTATTTTCGAAGGACTGTGGGAATATTTTTACTATATATTATTTGTCTTTTCAAACAACGCAGTTTTGGCCCGTCAGGGCCCGCGGGACCTGTCAGTTGGGTTACATAAGCCAACTGAGTTCCGTGTCATCTGTCTAGGGATTGATTATGTAATCTCCCGCGTCATTTGAAAACATTACAAATATGTATTTGACTTCTAAAGTATACACAACACCTCATTTTTATGTATTAATATGTTTTAATACATATACAAAAGTATAGATGACGTCTCATCTAGAGGGTTTGTGAGGGTTTCCTTCTTATTTTTTCTTTATTAATAAAATAAAAATAGAAGGAGATATTTTTTGCCCATACTGCTGCTGGGTGACTGGGGTTAGTTTTTACCAGGGAATCCAAATATGCAATAATATTTCTATTATTCCTTCTGCTTAATAATGTTTTCATTATTTCATTATTTTATTAATATTTCTTAGTTATAAAAAATATTACCAATGTTTATTGCTGCTATTTGTTAGTTGGCTCTAATATAGTAGCCAGCTGACAATACCCATAGAAGATGAATAATTAAAGTTGATACAAGTGATTGATTTGTCTTGAGACTTTGAAGTTGAATGAATTACTCTAAGTGCAAAACTAGAAATTTTACCAGAAAGATTGAGTACACAAGAAGGCAGGCCTTGAAGAGTTTTTACTGCTTGAATTGTTGATTCCATGTGGCACTCATGAATTTGATTAAAAATGGCTAGAAAAATCTGCTTGACAACTGCACTAAAAGAACCAGAATGTTTGTTGATGAAACATTTGATGTATGAGTGTAAACCTTCAATTCTAGAGGTGCTGGTATTTCCAAAGCGAAAGTGTTGGTCACATAAATAAGAAAAAAATTTTGATTTCAAACCAAGCCAGTTTTCAATTAGATATTCTGAAGTGGGAATGTTCCAGACAAGAGAGAGCTGAGAGAAATTGTGCTGGTACATTGAACTTGAAGAAGATGCACATAAAAAGTTCCAGTGTTTTAAAAATTTATTCCAAGCTCCTTGTGATTCAAAATTTTTTCTACAATGAAGGCGAATATTTTTTGATATATGCCATCAACAGAGAAGGTGTTGTGTATTTGGTAAAACTTCTTCAATAGAATTTATAAGCGCCTGTTCTTTATCTGTCATTATTACTTTAGGATGATTATTTTCAAGTATAGAAAGAAATTCTTGAAGAGCCCAAACATAGTTTTCTTTTTTTTTTAGAAGAGATAAAACAGAAACAAACAGAGAAATATTTATTGAAGTTATTTATACCTACAATATGAAGGAGTGGCATTTTAAATTTATTTGTTTTGTAAGTACAGTCCATTAGAAAAGTGGTAGGGAAAGCTTGGGCCAATTCAATTGATTCTGGATGAGCAATGAATAAAGAAGAAATTTGACTATATTTGTTTAGAATTGAATGATGAAAATTGACATTTCTAAGTTCAAAAACTAATGCTTCAATGGGATTTTTCCCTTCTAATGATTCTTGTCTGAGCTTAGTACGCTGATTATAAATTGTTTGGAGTGATGGTTGGATGGCACAGTTAGAATCTTGGAGGAAATTTTTTTTTATTTTTAATGGTTTTAGACCTGCTTCAGTGAGTTTTTTAATAGTCTCTTTTTGGTCTTGTGGGATTTTAAAATTAACTGGATTTTGTGAAATATCTGTAGATGGTGGATGATTATGATTGGAGCATTTTATTTGCACACGCCAGCATGATTCTTTTTTATAATAATTTCCAGTTATTTTAAAAGGACACATCATTTTTCTACTATTTCCTAATTTTCCTTCTGCCTTTTCTCCTCTATATTTTCCAGATCTGTCACATTGGTAAACATATCTAAGCTTTTTGTTATCAGAATTAACAATGGCCAACCCATAGCCATGGTCTTTAGACCATTTTTGAATGGCTTCAATGAGCTCTTCCCTGGTTTGATATTCATTTTCAGGGGGTGGAAGAATTTTGGGTTCATCAACTACTATTTCTTGTTCAAGAACCTCTAATTTATCATCCAAAATTGGAGGAGGCAATTCAGGCTCAACAGAGGCACATTTTGGCTCATCTGAGGCAGGTTGAGGGGCAGTGATAGGAGTTGGTGATGACATATTGGTTCTGAGATATATTTCACCAAAGTCCAAAAAAATATTTAAAAAAAAAAAGACAGAAGTGCAACCCATAGCAATGGTCTTTAGACCATTTTTGAATGGCTTCAATGAGCTCTTCCCTGTGTCATACAACCACCCGGACGTACTGGAGGGATTTAGGTGGCTATATGCGCTTAGGAGGGAAGAGGGAGTCAAGGATTGCTTCGAGGGAGTTTTTCGAAGTAATCTCCAAGATATCACGGGAGCTAGACTCAAGGGCACTGAATCTCAAGTTGGCTTGAAGAGTGATAGTTTTAAGGGAGCGTAACACTTGATATTAATTAACTGAAGAAAAGAAGTCAGGAGGGAAAAAGGTACAACTTATATAGTAATTTTAGAAGTGGACATGAAACACAAGTTGTTATCATAATGTAATGAATGAGAGTGGGTAGAAATGAAGGAAAGACAATATGTGGTTCGAACATGAGTTCTGCTGAGTTTGAAGGAGCAGAAGTACAATAGAAAAGGAGTGTGGTACGTGTTTGAAGAAAAAACATTCCCATAGGCAAAAGGAAGGAATTAAGAGCGCCCTAGAGGAAGGATTTTTCTATAAATACCTGGCTCTTTCCCTCCATTTTTGGTTCATTCATTCAATCATACAATAAAACTGTCAGCCTATGTGATGCCTAGAGCCTAACTCTACTAGCTACACATGGTGCAAAAAGTGTATGGTAAGATTTTTTATATGTATTTAAATCTTTTTTAATGTTTTTATATATTTTTAATGATATTTTAAATATATATATATTATTTTTGTTTTAAAAAGGGGCCAGCTGAGCTGGGGTTATTTAAAGCCCTTTTCTGGTAGAAGGGACCTATCTGTTCACAGAAAGGGGTAGTTTTGAACAACCCTTCAAATCTAACAGGGGCCAGTATGAAACTGGGGTTATTAAATTCCCTGAGCGTAGGGGCCTGCTATGCAGGGGTGATTTAATGCCCTTTTATTAGTTAAGTGCAGAAAATATACTAGAAAAGTACTTACTACTTTTATAATGATTAGTATACTTACCACTAACTGTATTTTGACGAAAGAATAGCTTAAGTTTAATCTGTTGAGCAGAAACAGAGTTCAGAAATTTAAGTATCACTAGATTCACGGATTCCTGGGCGCAGTTGATGAGCTAAGAATAATATATGAATATGTAAGTGATGGGTAAAAATGAATGAGAGGGATTAGGACGAAGTCACTAACTGTATTTTGACGAAAGAATAGCTGAAGTTTAATCTGTTGAGCAGAAACAGAGTTCAGAATTTTAAGTATCACTAGATTCACGGATTCCTGGGCGCAGTTGATGAGCTAAGAATAATATATGAATATGTAAGTGATGTGTGTAAAAGTGAATGAGAGGGATTAGGACGAAGAGAGAGGTCCTTTTTATATCTGTTCAGGTCTTCTTGTGGCGCCCTGATGGTACCATAAAGTTCTCATGACGTGTAAATGTCATTGTTCAGTAAAATAGCGCAATCTTGTGGGCATTGAGTATTTCAAATGACTCAATTCTATTACCTGTCTAATTTATCC
>KN362210.1:0-11639 GCA_000785685.1 Uromyces viciae-fabae
GCGCCCCAAGAGGATCCCAAACAATATAAAAGGACCTCTCTCTACGCTCTTTTCCCCGATCATCATCCAGTTACAACTTTGTTATACATTACTTAAGCCTAAAACATCTAGTCTTCGAAGTATCTTAACACCAGTAACTCTTTATATTGATCTCCACCATCTCTCTACAACTTCAACTGCTTGCTTTAGCCAACCAAGACGACCAGTTACTCTCTCTCTAGAGGATATATAGGTTAGTAAGTACCTAATTCCTCTTATATTTTATTATCTAGTTGAAATAAACTAGTATATTGGGCTTTAAAACACCCCTGCACCGTAGGCCCCAATTATAAGGGCATTCAAAACACCCCTGCGACGCAGGCCCCTTGAAATAAACCCAGCAGGGCATTAAAAACACCCCAGAGGCTCTGGCCCCTGCTTTAAAAATATTTATTTAAATATTAATAAAATAAATATTTTCTTATTTAATATAATTATTTCGAAAAATAATCAAACCAACTTGAATCTTGCACCCTGTATAGCTAGAAGGATCACTCCTTGGCATTACAGAGGCTGACAAAAACCTATTGTGTACATGTAGTTGACATATCTTTGAAATCACACTGTTACTTTTTTCTCTTCTGCCATTGTATCATTGCTGACAGCCTGTTTGTCTTTGATTGTCAAAGTCCTTCTGCTTATCCTTTTTCCTACACAATATTCATATACAAAATCCACAAAAAGCCTGTCAAGGGAAAACAGCACAATTCTAATAAAATGGCTTGGGAATGTGAGAAAAAACAAGGAAATTTGGAAATTGGCCACTTGCATCTGCAGTCAATTAAGAAACTTGCACTGCAAAATATACCTTGCTCAACTGATACCACTTTAAATGCAAAAGTACAAAAGCCTATTGGTAATATTTAATTTCAATTGGTGCTAGTTTTATAGGTTTCTGCTTGTAGTCTGGCCTTTTATGGCATTTCAGAGAAGATATATTTAAAGTGATTTGGTTTTTAAAAGTTGGGTTGGGTGAAACTGAGAGGTTGGAATTAAAGGCCAGCATTTTTGGCTAAGTCTGACAAGTATTGAAAACATTCATATTTAAAGAGGTATTTAAATAGGTTGGATTAATAAAGAATATTTTATTTTTCAATAATTTGTTTGGTTTTTGGAGAAGATCAAGACAAAGGAGAAACCAGTTAAAGCACCAAAAGAAGCTGAATCAGATTTTTAACTTTTTCAATGTGAATTTTTATGCTGAATATCTTACTGATTCTTACTGATTTAAGCTAGCCAGATAGGCCGTGAAGTAGTTTTCTGAAAAGAATTATAAGATGTCATTATCTTGATCTGATTTAAAAGAAAGGTTTTGTTAATTTTTTCAAGTTATAATTTTGGTAGTGTGTTGAATAAAGATTAAATACCAGGTTGTGAGTCTTGATTGATTTGATTATATTTTAATAAGTGACTTATTTCTTTTATAGTCGGTATAGGTTCAAGAAATATGAATATTCACCAATCAAGTAAGTAGGTAAAAATAAAAGCTTGATATTGGAATTATTCACACTCAGATATGTAAATTAAGTAATAGACAAAAAAGTTCCAATAATATTTTCAATAGGATTCTTCTGTATAATAGCTTCTCCCTGCGACCCTCTTTGCAGAGGTTTTCACACAAAAAGAAATGTGTGAGTTTAGAATATGAATGATTCACTACATAAGAAAGATATTTTAAAACTTCTTAGTACAAGATGAACTTATCAGGTGAAAGGAAATGTTTTCAAGACCACAGAATTCCATCTCCAGGAAATTTCAGGTAGCCTGCCTTGAAATTTGAATGAATATTCAAGTTTTCAAAGAGAAACATTACCTGAATTACCTAAACCTAAACTTCAACCCTAGGCCCTCACATATCCCTAAATTTATTCCATAGCCCTTCTCAACCAAATCTGTTGACCAGATTTGGTTGTAAATTTTGTAGGATTGCATGAAGTTGGTTTATTTTTTGAAGCTCATTGGATGGGAGGCATGGCTTTGGAGGATAATATAAATTGAATTATTTTTATTTTATTGAAAGTGCACATGATTGAGGAGGAACAGAGATTCAACGGTTTAAATATTTGGAATTGGTGTCAATGATTCAAAAAAAAACATTGAGGATGGATGTAAAAAAATTGAGGATGGATGCAAACAAATTAGTATGGTCTCATTGATTTATGAGTTCAGATGATCATTTCAACTTTCTGGTTTCAGTTTTTTTGATATTTTATGTTTGGTATATATTTGACACCCCCTGTGCCAAAAATTGCATTCTCTCCAAATAAATTCTTGTTTAAAATTTAGTTTTTCTCTGAAATCTTGACATAAAAAATTGATGTTTTGGATATTATTCTATGATAGCTCCAACATAGCAAGTTCCTTTAAAAAAATCATTTAGAAGAATAGACCAGAATTTTCCATTTTATCAGCAATTTTTTTATTCAAAAATTGAAGTATGATGCTACCTTGTTGAAATTTTAGAAGAATTAATTTAAAAAAATAATAACGATATTTTTATATTTTTTAATTTTATTTCAAAAAAAGAAATATGAGGATTTTTAAGAAAAAGGGCAAGTGAGGATCACTTGGAAAGACTCAAGGTGGCTCAGAGAAAAAGTAGGAGAGTCAATGAAGATTCTTTATTTCTTGTCAACTCAGACTCACCAGGGGAGATTTGTTGGCACTCTCTACAGAGTGCCTACCTTTAACTTTTTCCTGTAACTTTGAAATAATTCACACCTCATGCCCATGTGGAACACGTGTAAGTGAGCATGATATTTATGCCCAAATGAAGCTGATATTGACCGTAAACCAAGTGCATAAACCCCATGATACAACTGTGTCTCAACAGTAAATCATTACCCAGCCCACATGAATTTTGTGATTAATAGGGCCCCTGGCTGTGCTGGCTGGGGGGCCATGGCTTAATTCACACTGATGTCCCCCTAATGTACGCACGCACATCAGGGTCCACAAGTTTGTTTGGCAGTTCTTGAAGGATATCAGTTGGGACCGACTTAAAAATCATTTCAACAAACTTTCATCAATGTTATGATAAAACTTAGCAAAGAAATCAAAACAAGTTACAAGAAAGATTCAGAACACTGATTGCAATTTTACACATTAATTTAAAGGTAGGCACTCTATAGAGAGTGCCAGTAAAACTCCCCTGGTGACTATTTATGAGAAAAATAAGAAATGTGGTTCTGAAACCTAACATCTAGAGAGCCCCCCACTCAAGATCCAGAGGGGGCCTAAATAATAAAATAAAATTATAATAAAAAAGAATTAAGAGAATACTAGACAAGTAAATGATAGAGCAGACTGACAATACATGCAGATAAGCTAGACAAAAAACAGGAAGTAATTCACAAATTTCTGGGGTCGTTAATCCCATCAAATTAATTCTAAACAGAATAAAAATAAAATAAAAGAAGAAATAATACATAGATATAAGAAAAACACACAATGATTTAAAAGGCAGGGCTCATGGCTACAAGCTTATTCTAAGGGTGTATGATCAGACGACTTGTAAGATAATTCTCAGATTTATTTTAAACTATTTCAATAAAAAATCAAGTAATTTTTTAAAGTAATAAGGAAAATTTAAGATGGATTTATTCATAGCATAATTGATATTTTTCTTAAAAAAAACAGCATCATAAAATTGAGGAGTTGAATGATGAAATTCCAACATACCTAAATGCTTTATCATGTGTATTAAAGAGAAATTTTTTAGCCTCCCCGGAACCAGCTAGGTGCACCAACCCTTATAGCCAAAAATCTCTGACCCAGCATAGTTACAACACAAAATTACTCTCTAATAATATTTCCCACAAAACCTCAAATCATTCAAGTGACTAGCCAACTGCCTCATTTCTGTTTCACACATGTTTTAAATATGATTATTTAGATTGACTAAATCCCATCTTCTTGTATTTGAAAATAACAGCAACAGTGGGCTGCTACACTAAACTACGCTACAAGGGCAATTACCGTTAGCATAGAACTTTTTTTCTTCCAACCTGGTGTAGTGTTAGTTGAAACTCTAATCAGCTAAACTAACAGTTAGTGTAGCAGAAAATTTTTATTTCAAATTTTTCTGTAGCGTTAGTTGAAATTGTTTTTGGCTACACTAACAGTTAGCGTAGCTTTTCTTCTGCTGTGGAAAGAAAACTCGTGTCGGCACACTATGTTTCCCCTCTGCAGGTTCCAGAACTCAATTATTCCGCTTTCCAAGACTGCTTTAAGCAAGAGACTATGAGTAACTTACACTCCTTGATAGAAACCCCAGACTAGTTGGCCCTTTTCTATCCTCTAGCGTCTCTGCAGTTGCTCCCCTTATCACTTAATTACTTAACCCCTTCTTTTTTTTAAGATAGATGAATTCCCGTAGTAGATGTTTACCTGTTTTTTAAAGAAAATGTATGATGTATATATCTTCTCTTCCCTATATATGATTCCCGGTTCCACCACTTCCCTGCCTGCACCCCGTTCCCCTGTTCCCCCCCTGTTCTCCACCGTGTACCCCCCCTTTTCCGTCTCCGCAGCCATTTGCCCCAATCATCAAATCTACGTCCTCCTTACTACCCAAGCCCTTACTGCCGACCAACGCTACCCCGCTTCTCGCAGCCCACAGGATCAGATTGCTATCCGTTTAACAATCTTCTCCTTTCGCTGCTGATCTGCAGCCCTTAGCAAAATCTACCCCACAGCACCTTCCTGAGTAAACCACTTCCGCTTTCCTAATCCACATAACCGCTAAGCCCCCGTAAACCCTACGCTCTGCTTTTACTCTGTTTTTAGTAGAAAAGTGCTGCATATCCCCAAGGCTAAAGGCAAATAACTCTGCAGATACTTTCTGCTTTCTGAAAAGCTTTGGATCAGCCTTCACGATGCATTCCACCACTCCCACACCTCTCCACCTTTTCCACCGCTTCCCAACACAAATATAAATTCTACCCTGCTAACAGGATTTTGAAGAATGTGTAGCATAGCTTTTTCCCAGCTAAAAGTCAGTGTAGTGTAGCTCCAAATAGGCTTTGCTATGCTGCACTACACAACTAACCCACAGCCAACACACAACTAACCCACAGCTAACACACAACTAACCCACAGCTAACACACAACTAACCCACAGCTAACACACAACTAACCCACAGCTAGCACACAACTAACCGAAAGCTAACACACAACTAACCACAGCTAAAACACAAGTAACCCACAGCTGAAACACAACTAACCCACAGCTAACACAAAACTAACCCACAGCTAACACACAACTAAAAGACTGGTTTTACTCTCAAAGTGGAAGTTGAACCCCTGTCTCAAAATTTTAGTTTTTATGTGATGATTATTTCACCATAGAGAATTTGCTCGAAATTGATTGAGGTTTTTTTCAAACCCTGAAAGGTATACCTCCAACAGGAGAGGAAGTGCTTTGCTTCCTCTCCTTTTTAATTTATTTTTTTATTTTATTTTATTTTTTTTACTTAATTTGTTTTATTTTTTTTATACTTTTTTATTTTTTTATTTTATTTTATTTTATTTTATTTTATTTTATCTTATTGTTATTTTTATTTTTTTTAAGAATTATTAAATTTGTATTGAGTTTATATAGGCAGACATCTAAATTCAAGCTTTCTGGTGAAAAATTGAACCACACTTCAAAATTAATTGTAAAGCTCATGGGTCATAAACAGCCCATGGGCTTTACAATTAATACTGCAGTTTGGTTCAATTTTTCACCAGGCAGCTTGAATTGAGATGTCTGCCTATATAAACTCAATACAAATTTCATAATTCTTAAAAAAAATAAAAATAACAACAAGATAAAATAAAATAAAAAATACATCAAATTATGTTACAAAATATGGGCCAAATATCGCATATTGACCCACCGTTGAGAGGAAGCCATTTGCTTCCTCTGCTTTGGGACTTTAAATGCCTCCAATTATCCTACTTCCCTCCTTCATTATTTTCCCCATGTCTTTTTGGACATCAAACTCAAAGGGGGGTCAGTTAGGTGTGTTGAATTAGATTATTCTGTATGCTTCCAACCATTCTTTGTTTTTCACACATGTCAAGCTTTGTGACATGTTTCTTTTTCTTTTTCTTTTTCTTTTTCTTTGTCTTTTTCTTTTTCTTTAGTTTCACTGGCATGTCACAGTTTGTGACATGTTCAATCGTTGTACACTTATCTGTACAAAGCAGTATGATGTTTTCTTTTCTCATTGTTCATACTGCTTTGCTCCAGGGAAGTCCCTTTTCTTTCTTTTTCCTCATTTCTCTGATCCTCAGTGAAATTCATGATTTTTCATACTGCTTTGATCCAGTTTGACTCAAAAAGGTGCCCTGGAGAGAATGAGTCCATTAATTCAGCCAGTTCATAACCAACATTTTAAAGAAGATTTCTCGGACTGTGATGAAGGAACTGTAATTGATGAATCAGATGACACCAATGTATGAGAATTTTCCCAGAAAGCTTCTTTCCTCCTCTCTGAGAGGTCAAAAAAAAAAACCCATTAAGCAGACCTCCAATCTCTCTAAATCATATTACTTCACCCACACTCCCTTCTTTTTACAACTAAGCAAGAAAACCAAGCAGAAAAACATTCTCAATGGAACTCCAGACCTTTTCCTTCTCTAGAAATTTGATGGTGACTGATAACTCTGGCAAAAATATTCTATTTCTTGTTATAGTAGTTATATGGCAAATAAGGCAGGCTCTACCATGGGCACAGATTGAAGATCTTTATTTGTGTGGGGCTTTCCAATATGTCAATCTGGAAGCAGAACTCTTTGGATGTAAGTGGTCCACACAATAGGCCAAGCTGCTCTATTTGAACTTGAAGCAGAAGGTATTCAATGATCTCAATGTAAGTTTCATCATTTCTTTCCCTCACTTCCCCTCACTGCTTATATTTTATTGCCAATATTTTGATGAATTCTTTCCCATTCAATGACAGGTTATTTTACCCTAATCCATGATGCATGGAAAACAAAGGGTAACAGGAATGCATCCATTGGTACCTCAGTCTCCTAAATTTATTCTGATTGGAAGTGCCATGTGCAACATCTCACTCTCAAGGTGTTACCATGGAAACATTAGGGGGTTGTTTTGAGGCGCCCTATCACACATATTCTAAAGAAAGGAACATTTATTTTTTGAGATATGTGTTCACTCTTTTGATTTTCTTGTCCATTAATGCCCCTACTTCTTTTGAATCAATCCAAATTGAATTTTTCTTCTAATCAATCAAAAACAGTTCCTAAACTAACTTGATGGGATATTTTTGTTCCAATGGCACATGATTTCACAGAAAACCAAATCAGGATCAAACAATGATGCAATGGCTACAAAGATGGGAGAGATTTTCAATGCGGTGTGGAAAGATAAACCGTGTCCGCACACAAATTTGACTCTCCGCAGGTTCCAGAACTCGATGATTCCGCTTTGGTGGACTGATGAACCAAGATCTAAGAGAAACTTATGCTCTAGACTAAGAACCCCAAGCAATTTGGCCCTTTCTTATTCCCTCGCGCTTCCGCAGTTTCTCTCCCTAAGAGCCTTGGTCAATGATTTTCCCGCAGATGAATCTAAAATAAAAGTCACGTAATGATATGGTTCCTCTGCTGATCTCTATATATTTTATGCCCCTATTTACAACTTTCATTTCCTCCCTTCCCATCCCGCACCCGGTTTCCCCGATTCCACCCTATCCTCCCCCGTGTACCCCCGGTTTCCGTCTCCGCAGACGTTTGCCCCAATCACCAATCCCGCATCCGCCTTACTTCCGAAACCCTTACTGCTGACCGTCGTCACCCTACTTCTTGCAGCCCACCGGATCGGATCGTTATCAGCTGAACAATCTGTTCCTTACCCTGCTGATCCGCAGCCCTTAACACCAATCTACCCCGCAGCACCTTCCTGAGTAACCCACGTCTGATTGCCTAATCCGCATCACCGCTCAGCCCCGTAAACTGTAGATTCCACTTCCCCTCCGCATTTGGTACATCCTGAGGCGATTAACTTTGCATATACTTTCTGCCTTCGCCAAAGCTTTTGATCAGCTCGCACAATGCTTTTCTCTGCTCCGCATGCCTCTCCACCTTCGCCACCGCATTCCACATCCCCCTTGCTTTTGAATCCTGTCCCCAGCGATTCTTTTCCTCCACAAACCAATCCACCAGAACGTTCCATACATACTCCCTCTACACCTTATTCCCCCTTTCCAACCGAACAACCCTCTCCGAACCCCATTTGCAACCCATTCTCCACTCCACCTCATCCTAGTCAACCAGCTGCGATGGAGTGCACCCGTTGCGCTGAATCTCGCCAACGCGGAAGGGTTGTTTGATTCTTCCAACCCATTTCCGGTGGTGCTTGCACCAAATGCTCCCGCGCCCACCGCGCATGCTCCTTCCGACCCAAAACTAAACGAAGAAGCTCCAATCGCCAACCCTCACCGGGCCCATCCCGCCCGCGCAAAAGAACTCGCCGGGCTGACTCTTTTGTCGTGCCGGATTCCAAAACCATCCTGTCGGACCATTCTGCCAACACTCCTCCTAGCGCACGCCGTCGGCGCAACACTCCCCCCCCATTCTCCCCCCGCCGCCGATCTCCTTGTCCGATCTCTTCGCTGCCCTCGCTCCCCCCCAAATAGACAACTCTTCGAAAGATCGCCTCTCGAACAAGGAACCTTTTATGATCCGGCTCCCAAGAAGTCCGACTTTGCGTCCAACGCTGAATGGGGAAAAGCCGCAAGAGAGTGGGCCGCCCGAAGACACGTCCAAACTCCTGCGTGGACAAATCGCGGGTTCGCTGACAAAGGAAATCCTCCCGCAGAACCTCGCCCAGCGCAAACTGAAAACTGCAACAAAGAGCGCCATGCTTCCGCCGCCTCTCCTCCTCCTCCGACTCCCTCCCCTATCCCGGAAGCTGGACCCTCCGCTCCTGCTCCGGATCCCTCTCCTTTGCACCCATTGTTTTCACCTCAACCGCCTTCCCCTCCAGAGTGTCCCGTTACTCCACCGGCCGCCTCTCGTCCTCGTTTCATTTGTTGGGATCATTTTGGTCGCTGGCCAATAGAGCTCCCGAAAATAGTCAAGCGTCCGAAGCCAAAACCGTTATCGAGAACGCCGTCGGACATCATCATTATATCCTCCCCACGCCGACCGACTCCTCCTCCGCCATCTCCGCCTCCCCCCTCTTCACCCTCCACCCCTACTTCTCCTCCTTCTTCCAAAACTCCCAATCCCCCTTCCTCCTCGCCCGCTCCCGAATCTCCCAACATCCCTTCTGTTCCTAACCCTTCCCCCGCCTCACCCGTTGCTGAAGGGACAACCTCACCTCCCCAAAGACCTCCGGAGCAGGTCTTCCGGATCAACAACAACCTCAACGACCATCGACCAGTGCCGGTTCTCGAGCTACATCACTTCCGCCATTTTGCTCTCCGGGCATTGGAACGATACGTTGAAGCCCTCAACTCCGCGGTTGGGATCCCAGTCAAAACCCGCTGCCAACTCATTCGGGAACACCTAGAATTCTCCGCGTACTACAGAGAACTGTTCCGTCCCGCAGTACTTCTAGACTCCCCTCCCACCTCTCCTTCCTCATCCTAAACTCCTCTCTTTTTCTTCTTGTCCTTTTCTTTTCCTTTCCGCTTTCCCCTTTCTTCTTCCTTCACAAGTAATAATATCCTATATGAATAAAATGTCCACCAAACTTGAGTCCAAGAGAGAAAGACAGAAAAAGTGAGTGTGAGATGAAGAAAGAGAGTTTCCGCATAAGAAATGCCCGGTCCGCCCCGGAAAGAGAACCACTTAGTCCCCCCACTTCTTATTATTTACTTTTCCGCTTTTTTTTTTTTTTTTTATTTTTTATTTTTATTCTTTTTATTTATATTTATTTTTATTCTTTTTATTTACCCCTCTTCCCCGCCGCCCAGAAAATCACAACCATAAACAAAAAGATAAGATTTGAAAAAACATAACCTAAGAGAAACTTGAGACCCAAAGAAAAATTCCCGCTTAAGTGCCTGGACCGCCCCAGAAGAATTCCCACACAATTCCCCACACCCATGTTCCTAAACAATAACCAAATAAAAACCAGTAAAACTATCCACATGCCATTTGAATTGAGATCTATAATAAAACGGACATTCTGGGGTGGCTAGTTAATCCGGCTGTAAACCAGCTAGCACACCCCCTCACTAAAAGATGCTTGACCTATGGCCCCATCAACCTCCTCTCTTCCCCCCTCGCTTTTAGCCGATGTCCTCATTGGCTTCAATTGTTTACTTCTTAAAAGAGTGGGTTCTGCCCCGACACTAGAGCCCTCCGAAACGGAACCATCTGATTGAGCAAACTCAGGGGATTCCCGCATCTCCACATCTCCCACCTCTTCATCCTCTAAGGCCACACTTCCTGCCTCGTCCCCAGATCCAGCTGTTTCATCGAAAGAAGTTGACCCGCGCGCATAAGACCGCTTAACATGGGCCGCCGCCGCCTTCTGCTTCAAGAGAGTTCCATCAAGTTCCTCCAGTTGGTAACTCCCTCCCGGAAACTGACTAACCACCCAATAAGGACCGTTCCAGCGGTTAGCCAAAAGCTTACCCCACTGCGTCTCCAGCAACCAATTATACAACAGAACTAAGTCACCCTGCCGCAAGGGATCCCAAAGCCGATGAGCACAGCGCTCGTCCCAATACTGAGTTGCCCTTGCCCTCGAGTCCTTCAAACGTTTGCTCGCCTTCTCCACCATTTCCTCCTGACGAAGCAACTTCTCAGCTTGAGCCACGACCAAATCCTCCGAACTTTTGACCTTCCACCAATCAATAGCCAAGTAATTAAGCCTTTCGATATCGACCGGCAACACCGCCTTCCGCCCGTACAAGAGTTCATACGCTGAGTACCCTGTTCCACGTTTGAAGGATATCCTGTCCGCAAACAACACTGACGGAAGAAACTGCTGCCATTTCCGCCCATCTTCCCCACAGAGCTTTACCAACGCTCCCTTAATTGGTTGATGCCCGCGTTCAATCATGCCTGCGCCCTCCGGGTAATCCTCAGTGACCCGACCGAATTTCGCCCCACAATTCTGGACCAACTTCATCAAACTGCCCCGAAATTCCGCCCCGCCGTCCACCGTGATTAACCTTAAACAACCAAACCGCAAAAACCAGTTTTCCTCCAGAAACAAGCCGGCCTTCTCCTCCGAAAGCTTGACCAGCGGTTGAGCCTCCACCCATCCCAACAAGTCATCCCGCGCTACCAGCAAGTAGGCAAACTTCCCTTCCTTGATGTGAACCACATCCAGAGAAACACGACTAAAAAGAGAATCCTCACCCGTCTGAATACCCAATTCCCTCGGCAAGACCGACCCACGTCGTTGACAAGCCTTGCAACTCCGAACCCATTCTTTCACCGATTTTACCACTCCGGGCCACCAAAACCGTTAACCCTAATACAATTTTACGCCTCTCCCCAATGACCTAGCTTCTTGTGTAAACTGGTAAGAATCGCCTCCTGGTCCCCCCGATAAGTCGCTACTACCAAAGGAATAGGCACTCGACGACGCCACAACTGCTTTTCATGAACAAAAAAGTTAGCAACCT
>JNCO01005164.1:0-14411 GCA_000785685.1 Uromyces viciae-fabae
TTTTTTATTTTTATTTTTATTTTATTTTATTTTATTTATTTTATTTTTAGAGTAGTTGGTGCAGATACTTCAAATCCAGAAACTCAATCACTATTTAAAATCTAGCTCAAACTTAATTATTTTTTCTTTGTCTTGAACTTTCCGTTTAATCATTTTTCTTCATAAACTCATTGTTCAAGATCAACCATTGTTATAGGACTTAATCACAACTGGTATTTATTCTATTCATCAAATTTCTATTCTTTTATGGTTTCATATTACTAACATCACTTTTATATTCCTTTGTATTAAAGATCTCAGTTATCTTTTCTATTTTATTATTATTTTTGTTTAGCTGTCTCAAATCTGCTTTTAATTCATATTACTAACATCACTTTTATATTCCTTGGTATTAAAGATCTCAGTTATCTTTTCTATTTTATTATTATTTTTGTTTAGCTGTCTCAAATCTGCTTTTAGGTATTTTATCCATTTCTTTTATCTTGTTCTTCATTTCTTATTATTATTTTTATTGAAATAAAACTCTTTTAGCTTGTGAAATTCATTAAAAGGAACAACCTTTAAGTATACTGGGCTTGTAACTAACAGGCGTACTACAAAATTAATGATAAGAAACTATCTTATCATGAATACTACAATGAATATGTAACTAACATATTGCCAAACATAAGAACTACTTGTAGATTTTTGACTACATTAATTCTAAACTATTAAGTTTTGAGGATAAGAACTAAAACAGGTTACTGGCATAAATTGAGGGCTAGAATTTCAACAAAGAGTTGTAGAGGCACTTCTTTTTTTGGAGAGGTATGTGCTTTTTCACCAATTTCATTATATTTCCTTTAATTTTCCTTATCTTTTCCTGATAACTTTTTTTCATAGCTCTTTTGCCTCATGGCATGAACCTCAAGGACGTAAAAAAATCTCCAATCAAATTTCTGTGTTGAATTTATGAGTTGGAGAACTTGAGAATTTTTAGGAAAGGAAGGGTTTTGAACAAGGAGCAGGGATCAGTTTAATTTAAGAAAAAGTTCTTGGTGGCTCAAACTCAATAATCTTTATTTCAATGAAAATGAGCCACTATATAGAAAAGAAAAGAAACATTTCACAACTCTGTGAAATGTTACAACAATAAAATGCTACTACCCACAACTACACATGGGAGAATTTGCAGCACAACTAGACATGCTGAAAATATTGACTACCTAAATAAACTACTGAATTATAGTATCACTACACATACTATAATATTTACTATGATATTGACAACTATGCATCAATAAATTACAAAAATTTCAAGGACTACCACACATAAATGAGATTTATACTAGCTAACGTACTACTTGACTAACTGGGTTGATAAACTATTTATATAATTTTATTTTAAGAGAAAAAATAATTGGGATAAGAAAAGAAAGAAGGATGAGTGTAAAACCCCTTCCAGGATTTCACATCAAAACTAAACCCTCAAGATTACATAAGCTAAATTACTATTTCAACTCTCATTCCGCCACTCCTGGTTCAGCAGAGATTTCCATTAGTTCCTCTACTGAACCAGGTAAGTTCACCACACTTCTCACCTTGTTTTCCTTTTCCTTTTCTTTCCTCTTTTCATTCTTCATCATTATCATCTATTTGTACTTACGAGAGGTTCCCATCACTTCCTCTACTGAACCAGTTGCAATAAAGAACACACAAAGGTTCTAGAATCTCCCCTTCAGACACGTTGTCTGATTGTACATCCGTCCGTTCCTTCCGTTCAGTGGGAGCTCCAATTGAGCTCTTACAATGAGTGGAGATAGGTCATAGAAAAAAAACACTCTGAGAGGACTGGGTTCCCAAACTGTTTAGTATTTGTTGAAGGCATGCTGTTTCCTCTGGCCGAAAATCCCATAATCAACACTCAAGATTATTACTCCGGGAAAGGCTACTACAGATTTGTGGCTTTAATTATATGTGATGATGGGAAGAAAATCACATACACCTTCACTGGATGGCCCTGATGCTGCCACAATGCTTGTTTATGGGAGAACTGCCACCTAAACCAGCTTTGCAAAAAGCTCTTCTCCCAATGTGAACACTTGATAAGTTATTCAGTCTTCCCTCCCAAAATCAATCTCATACATGCCTTCAAAAAATCAACCCAGGGCTCACTTCCAAGAGACAAGAATGCAATAAACACTGCAGAAAAATCTTGAAGGGCCTCTTTTAAAGCCTGAAAGGACTTTGACTCAATTTATCTGGTGAAGATAGCATGGCTAAGATAAAAGAATTGATAGGGGCTTGTTTCATCTTACACAACTTCCTTCTGGAAAATAAACCACAAAATTTTGAATCAAATGCAGAAGGCCATGAATAAAACAGAAGAAAATTATGATCACTTGGACACCCTACCCCAAAGAGTTGAGAAAAGCCAAGGCAGTCATCTAAGGGAGCATGTATGTGCGCAGGTGATTGACTATTTACACCTGCTGGATATTTTCAATTTGTTTCCTCAATTATCTTAGCTCACTCCACATTTCCTAAAAATACACACAAAGACCAGTGATAATTGTTTTACTTGAGGGTTTTTTTTTTAAATTTTGTCTCATTTTCTTCATTAACCAGATTTTTTTTCTTCTTCTTACTTAATAGGGGGTGTAAAATATCCCCAAACCCAACCATTTTTTTGGACCAAACAAAAAGTTTTGATTTTGTGTTTTTCAAAAAAACTTGACCCAACTGAGGTATTTTTTAAAATGGAGTTTTTCATAAAAACATTGGTTTTCAAAGCAAAACCAACATTTAAAAATAAGTTGGTTTTCTTAGAATCATCAACATCCCTCACAAAACCTCCGTCTCTTTTTGATAAAAAAAAGAATTACCAATCTAATCTTTATTCAATAATCAATAGAAAAAAACACAAACTTCCAGTCATGATTAATCTAATCAGGTTTGAACAAGCAAAATCTAACTAAAATCCAAACAAAGTCAAACTAACTCACCTTGCATCAAGTACTCACATTCATATTCTGATCATTTCACCTCAGCTCACATCCAGTAGCCCAATTAACTAACCTGAGAATCTTTTTTACTATCTATAAACTTTCATTTGTTTCCTAACAATGTAACAAGAAACTAGTATTTTTTCCCTTTTTTTTTCCTTTCAAAACATCACTTATTTGTCACAAAAAACAAGTAGAATATTCAAGTAAGCCCATCATCATCACCACCATTCACAAACATTATAAACCAGTCCAAATATTGTCATCTGATCCAATTTCAATCTTCAACTCTTTAAATCTGATCACAGATTACAAGTTCTTCTCACAGATCAATTATAAGCTATGATCTTCCTGATTTCAACGATATTAATAAGGAAAATCAGAATTTTATCTTCATACTTAAAATTTTTCTTCAATCAAGCATAATCACATCTTATTGCTATCCTCTATCAAAATTGAAGAAAAATTTCTTTCTTCTAAAATCCTATCACTTCTCCCAGATTTCAAGAAACTTCAAGGAATTTGATCTCGCAAAAATCTTGTCTTGCGGCTATGTCATTCCAAAGAGAATCGTAAAACTCTATCTCAGCTTTCTTTTGAGCTATTAATTAGCAAAATTGATACATTGGTTCAAAAGATACATTACTTTGAAGGTAAAGCACAAAACTTTTATTCTTTAACTCTTCTTCCAAGAATTACGCTCAACTCTCTTGTTTATCACTGGTTTCTAAATATAAACATACACAACTAATCTTTTATGATTGTTATCTATTTTTCTTATAATTGTTTCCATTATATAATTGATCATGAAAACTAGCTTTTTTCTTTTAGGTAAAACAATACCCAGTCTGATTTAAATTTATTTTGAATGAGGAAGGTTAATATTGTAAGAAACTCCGGCAAGTACTGAGGGATCTGCTCAAGTACCTGACGCAACTGGTAAGCTCACACATCCCGGTTCCGACCCCAAAACTAGATGAGGAACGGTACCGGGAACGCGATGTGCTAGTTTAAGTACATGAGACAGGCTGCGGCACAGTACATACAAGTATAACTAAATTAGGTTAAGGTTTGTTGTGACATTTTGTTACACTGTGAAATCTCCTCTCCGTTTCCAACAAATATGAAACCATATTCTATTTTTTATTGAAATCTAAAAAAAGTCACAAGTTGATTGAGTTTTTGAAGCTCATTGAGCTCTGGGAGGCTCTCTAGAGAATGATATTGAATGAATTCTTTAATTTTTGATATAATCGGAACTAGTGTTATGAAAAGTGTTTCTATAAAAAAAAATAAAAGTAAACAAAAAAAAAGGTATAGAACGGTGGAGAAGGGAAAAAAACAATCAATGATGAAGGTGAATCAATTACTGTCAACAGATTCTTTTTCTTCATCACTTTCTGAAGAATTTGCCACACGGGTAGAGAATTCTTGTGTGGTGGGCTTGTCAATCTCTTCTTTTGAGTAACCTTGTTCTCAGAGCTCCCTCATAAACATCACCTTTACTTTGCTTGCTTTTGCTTGCACTCACCCCCATCTTTGCTCTTCTTGATCATAGCTTTCATGAAAACATCTTCAATTGTTTTTGGGGTATTCTAAAACAAAACCTGTGGTGTAAGACTCAATAGGTTGTTTTGAGGAACACCTATTTCTGAATTTTAAGAGGTATGATGGATTTGCAAACTCTGCCTCTTGGTTTGATCAGACTAACAACACCTCAGACTTGGTCTGCAGGTTTCTATTAGTGTGACAAGATGTTATCTCCTTTCTAGCTGGGTTAGAGTAGTGGTGATGCTTTATAAGCTTAGTTGATGATGAGGAGAAATGATGGTCAGGGAGAGTTGGATCTCCTAATGAAGTGTGTTATAAATGAGTCTTTGATTGCTTTTTATAGCTTCCTAAATCCCTTTTGAGGGTTTGTCTAGCATTGGCTATTTTATGATAAGGTAGGTAAGAGTGAGTAAGAGTATGAGATATATAAATGAAATGGGTGAATCTCTGTATGAACCAATGAGTGAGTATCAGATGAGTGAATGAATGGGGGGAGAACAGGTTGGAGAGAGCTCCTTATATAGAAAAATATGAGGCATTTTAGCTCCAGGGGAAGCATAATTTCCCTGAAATAGTTGGTGGAACATGACCTATGAGGACAGACAATATTGAAATACAACATCATCTGACTGGTGGCACAGTCATTTTATGGTTATAAGATGCACATGACCTTTATGGTGTGGAACTACTCTTTTTATGGAATAGAGCTTGAGAGGGATGACTGCTTTGAAGGCTGCCTCTCTTAATAGATCTGTGAGATTAAGATGAAAAGAATAGAGTGTAAGACACTATATATAAAATATGTGTGGCTAATGATGGATTTCTGGTTTTTACTAAGAGGATGCTCTACATAATGGATACTGCCCAAGCTAGGGGGAAAGGAATAATTCTAATTACTTCTTATTTAATCTACTTTATCTGCAACTAACCCTTTGGTTGGGGACTTATCTGATTGCTTTACTATAAACTAACTTCTAATTCTTATAACTAATAATCTGTGATCAGGCTACAATATCAGGTGAGGGATATCTGAGTAGGAAGATGGGGAAACAAAGGGAAATAGAAGAGTGGTACTTACAGACAAAGGATTCCTGAGAGAAGGGTGACAACAAGTGAGAGGCTTAGTGCCTGTGATGAAAGAGAGGAGTGCATGAAACAGTAACAAAGTCCAAGTGTGGCTGAAACATAGAAAAAAGTGAGCAAGAGGATGATAAATAGGGAAACAATATACATGGAAACAAGTATGGGAGTAATGATTTCATGGTGGATGAAACTAGTGCCAAGGTGTTTGAGTGTCTTGTCTTTTCTTGAGATGATATCTGAGGGTCCTGAGAAGTTTGGTAGTCTGGCTCTCTTTGATATTTGCCTTTTCCCACCTTCCACATATATTTTATATTTATTTATACCTATTATTTATCTGCTATGATTCTGGTCTTACCACAATGGTGTGGAAAGAAAACTTGTGTCTACACACTAAGTTGACCTTCCGCAGGTTCCAGAACTTTATGATTCCACATTTTGAGACTACTTGAACAAGAGACTATGATTAACTTACCCTCTTGGATAGAAACCCCAGTCTAGTTGGCCCTTTTCTATCTTCTAGCGCTTCTGCAGTTGCTCCCCTTAATTCACTTGATGAGTTAAACCTTTTTTAAAACAGATGAATTTCCCATATTAGTGATGTAAATTTTAAAGAAGAATGTATGATATGATAAGTATGATGTCTATTTACAATTCCCGGTTCCACCACTTCCCTTCCTGCACCCTGTTCCCCCCGTTATCCACCCCGTACCCCCGGTTTCCATCTCCGCAGCCGTTTTCCCCAATCATCAACTCCGTGTCTGCCTTACTACCCAAACCCTTACTGCCAACCGATGCTACTCCACTTCTTGCAGCCCACTGGATTGGATTGTTATCCGTTTAACAATCTTCTCCTTTCCCTGCTGGTCCACAGCCCTTAGCACAATCTAACCCACAGCACCTTCCTGAGTAACCCACTTACGCTTGCCTAATCTGCATAACCGCTCAGCCCCCATAAACCCTACGCTCCACTTTTCCTCCGCTTTTAGTAGAAAAGCACTGCAAATCCCCAACGCTAAAGGCAAATAACTGTGCAGATACTTTCCACTTTCTGCCAAAGCATTTTATCAGCTTGCACGATACATTCCACCACTCCACACACCACTCCACCTTTGCCACCACTTCCCAAAACAAATATAAATTCCACAATGGGAGCACAATTTACCTGCAATAGTGGGTGGCACATGACCTATGAGCACAGACAGTATGGAAATATAACATCAGCTGACTGGTGGCACAGTCTTTTTATGGTGATAAGATGCACATGACCTATACACAGCCACTATTTATAAAAAATAACAAAAGTGAGGAATCACAGATTGTTGTGATTTGGTGTTCATACTCTATATTTAGAGTATGGCAGTCGTATTTCATTCATTTTATTTTCTTTCTTTTCTTTTCCTTGTCTCATTCATCAAGGTTGTTCTTCATCATCATCATCATCCTTGCTTATCCACCAAGATAAATTTCATCCAGGTGGAAGACAATAGGTCCCTTTCATTCTGATTAATTTCTTTCTTTATTCTTCATTATGAATTACTCTTGTTGACCTTCTTATTTTTATATCCAGTTCTTTCCTGAGCTCTGCTTTCATTCTTCTTTCCTCCTATTGCTCTCATTTTTATTCATTTCCTTGTTCTTTTTAAGGTGATTTTTTTTTTGTCTCTCATAATTTCTTTCTGTCTTTAAAACTGAATTAAAGTATTCTTTTTAATATCATCAAAAATTATCACAGATATGGAAATATATGATGTCACACAAAAAGCTCCCAGTGAAACCTATAAATCCTTCTAACTTCTGAGCCATGTGATCTAAGGGTATGGGCTTGCTGGGTGACTAGGGGTTATTTTGGGCCTGTAAACCGTTTTTGAGGTTTATTTTATGGTATTCTTAGTCCTTCAGGCTTGAATCCACTATTCATGCATTGAATCTTGTTTTTCTTATGTATATATACATAATTAAATACAAAATTTCTTGGAAAGGGTGTGTTCTTGCATTCAAAAATAGAAAAAGAAGTATTCATCAAATTTCATCAAGTTTGTAAAAGAAAGTCTGAAATTCTCAAGCTTAAAAAGTCACTATATGGACCAAAACAGGCTCCACTCAACTGGTACCAACACCTAACAACGTGGATCAAGTCACAAGACTGTGAAGAAAGTATATGCAACCCATGTCTTTATCTTCATAAAGAGAAATTATCAGCCTTATTCTTCCACATAGATGGCTTAATAGTGGTAGGAAATGTAGTAACTTTTAAAACAAAATTTTCAGAGAAATTCAATGATTCCTCAGCTCATGGGCCCAGTACATTTCTTGGAATGAAAATTGAACAAATTTATTCAACCTTTTACTTGTCCTTACTAAATCATATTCAAAAAGAATTAGAAGAAATGAAATTAACAGAGGCAAAATCATCAAATACTCCCTGTACTGCTGGCATCAACCTCTGGCCAGCAACAGACAAAGAAAACAAGAAGTTTAATCTGCTAATCACCAGATACAGATCAGCCATAGGTCATCTTAATTTCATAGCTCAACTAGCATGTCCTGATATTTCATTTTCAGTATGGAGCCTAGCGAGGTTCCAAGCAAAACCAAGTGTATCTCACTGGAACAAAGTAAAAAAAGGTATGACATTACTTAAAAGGGACTGTCAACCAGCCTCTAGTACTAGGCAAGAGAAATGAAATCAATAAAATTGTCTCATTCAGAAATTCCACCTTGGAAGATGATCACCACTCTGGAATAGCTCAATCTGGTGTAATAGTATTGTTTCATGGATCTCTGCTTATCTGGGCAAGTAGAAAACAAAGAAGAATTGTAAAAAGCTCAACAAACTCTGAACTTAATACAATGTCCAACAGCCAAGATGAAGCAGAATGGTGCAAATATTAGTTGAAAACATATATAAAATAAAACTTAATCCAAATTTACTCGTTATAGACAACCAAGGTCTATCTAGATGACCAGATTAAAAAGTTTGGAACCCATTCAAAGACAAAACATATAGATTTAAAAACAAAAAGCTTAAGAAATGATTTTAACAACAATTTAAATCAAATCAAATTAGTCACATCAGAAGAAATGATAGCAGATGGCTTACCAAAGGCTGGCTCAAATGAAATAATGAAACTTCTAGTTAACTCAGTTAGTGAATTCACTTAGTATTGAATCAAGCCGGCGTGTTGAAATGCATATTTATAATAAACCAATATTGTTATAGGAGTGTGAATACTTCAAATCAACAACAAGAAATGGCCCTTGTGAATGCTTTGGAAGAATAAATTAAGTTGGCCCCCAGCTAGAATCACTACCTGGTTGTTCTCCAGTACTAGCTCATGAATTACCAACCTCCTTTTGACTTGATGATTCACCAACTTGGTGCCCAAAGCAACATTGAACCAGCTAATATGCAATCAGAAAAGTGGCTTAAATTACTAGTAGAACTTGGAAAATTACATGGATACATCTAAATGGGATGGTCAATTATGTTTTATCCTTCAATACTTTTCAAAGGCACTCACTGATTATCCTGGAGGTATCTATCACTCAATGTTTTAATTGCTGCAAACTCAGTCATACTTCACAATTATAAGCGTGCGATGTCAAAGACCAAAATGAACTTACGCTTTAAAAGAAAAAAGAAAAAAAAAATTGAGTTGAAGCATAAAAAAATCCAAGAGGAAAAGATGCAACGAGTGGAGCTATAAATAAAATTGTCGGAAATTTTGAGCATTTTTACCCAATCGTTGCATACATATACTCCTCCTACCTACGTAAGGGTGTTCATCTTTTATGGATTAAAGAAGGATTGACTGGATTGAGGAGGAGAAGACTTCAAGCACCGATCAGCAGATTCAAATTCAACATTTTCCATTCATCCCTCTTTAACTCGATATTCAAATAATAGATTCCTCAAATCAACTCAGGAAAGAAACTGCTCATTTTGACTTCAACGACAAATTCAATCCATCCAATTACAGCTGAATCAACTCATTCTAAATTGATCATTTTTTCAAAATGGGCTTATTCTCCCTTCTATCCTTCCTAGTCACGTATGTATCAATTTGAACTTTTATTCTACTTATTTCTTAAGTACCACCACTGACTAGCCACTTCTTCCTCCTCGGTTTCGCTTTGCTTTCAAGTACTTCAATTGGTACCCTTTATCCAATCTATCTATCTTACAAGGCAATTAAGACTAATAACTTACAATCACTCGAAATTCTGTTAATGTTTTGGATTATCATGGGTATCATTCATGCTATTGAATCTACTTTTGGTTGGTTTTTACATTGGTTCGTCTAACTTGATCAATCCTTCACTTGAACACCCGTTTGAAACATTTCGAAATCTAACAAATCGTTAAACTGACTTTAGTTACTTAATTGCTTCATACCTGTTAGGATTCCTTTCTTTTATCAGTTCAAGAGTGTTTTCATGCTGTGGCTCACTCTGCCTCAAATTCAAGTAAGTACAGTCTTTCAAAAAAAAAAAACACTTGCTTAATTGGCCAATAAAAAGAAAAACTCGTATTTCTAGTACTTAGCCAAGAAACCTCTCACTTTTTGTGTGTGTTTTTCAATTCCTTTCAGGGCTCCACGTACCTCTATGTAGCATATGTTCATCCCTTTTTGCTGGAACATGAGGTTGAAATCGATACTCGGTTGATTGAAATGAAAGAAAAATGCCGAGAAGTGGGTACCGGTTACTTGTATCAATTTATGGACAAGCTGAAAGAGGTGCTACTGAGAGCAATCAATATCGTGTGTTCTCTCCGTTAGGTTTTAGATTCTTCTCTTCTTTACACGAAAAAAACATTATAAGTTTACCTAATACAATACATGAACTTATCAATTTTCTCTCCGTTCTGTTTCGTTAACGCTTTGGTTTTTTGACCTATCAGCCTGACAACGATCGCCTTCGTAATGAGACACAGACAGATAACATGCAAGAACTTCAACTGGATACGGCGTCATCACAGGCTGTTAATTGGATTCGACAATTTGGACCTGCCGCATCGGCGATATTTCAACCAATGCAAAATCGAATGCCTGATTCATTTCAACTCAGACCGTCAAACTATTTATCAAGTCTGGATACTCAAACTTTATTCACCACCTCTCGTCAAAGTGATGCAAACTTGGGCACTGAACCAAATGGATATCGAATTCCAGATTATGACGAAATCCTTCAACCATCAACTTTCCGAAAGTCTCGTGATACTAGTACATCATCACGTCGACCTCCAATATCTCAACACCCAAGTTCAGATTCACTTCCCAACGGTCAACTCGGTAGCCAACCCTCGTCTTATCGTAATAATAATTTAAATTTAAGTGGATATGAGGAAATCGGAAGAGAAGAAGCATCGGGCAGTGAGAATGATTCATTATTGCTAAGACAGCATGCTCCACGTACAAGTTCATTTTCTTCTTTGTCCAATCAACGCCCTGGACTGAATAGTGCAAATCATGTGTCCCCATCATCAAAGTTGATCGATCAATCTGGTAAGAGATCTATCAGCTCAGCATCTAGGTGGTTTAATTGGTCTTCCAAGAGTTCCATGGAGGTTTCGGCTTCAAAGAAACAAAATTAATCAATCATGAGCTGTGTCATGTTTTTTGTTTTTTTTATTGTGCTCTTTTGATTTTGAACATTCTTCTGATTTATTTTTTTATTTTTTTTTGACTCTTTCTTGCTGTATTGCTATCAGCGTTGATCTACTGAAATTAAACCAATATTAGTTTTTATTTTTCAATATTTTGGATCATTCTTTCTTTGTGAAGTACATGTACATTATATCATTCATTATTTCTGGTTTCCTTTTTCTTTTCTTTCTTTTTTTTAATAGTTGTTGTGATTTCATGGGAGTGTTACTTTACACTACCCATATGTACCCCATTTCTTTGATCCTGTTCATCTTTTCCTTTCTGCATCTTTCTTACGTCCTTTAGTTTCTTTTTATATCTTATCCAACAATCAAGAATGAGGAAGTGGAAAGAGTTTAATTTTTATTTTAATTTTTACTACATCAACACCAGCTTAAATAGAGGATGCTAATATCATTCTTGTGAATTTAAACAGATGAATTAGTAATCACTTGGTTTAAGGGCTACTACAAGATATATAAAAAAGAAATTACATGTTTAAATAATTCATTCATCTCCATCAAAGCGCTTTTCAAGATTAGTTTATCTTTTCATTGTTGTTTCCCATTTCATAGAATATATTTCCTTTGGGCAGTTGTATTGATTCATTAAAAATCATTCATCATCATCGGATAACCAGCCGTTGATAATTCGTAGTACTAAACGTATCCTATCATGATTAAATGCGTCATATTGCAATTCTCGAGTTAAAATATCAATTAACCAAGGACCACAACTGGAATTTACTATGACTCTTCCAGAGCTCACAGCCCAAGTCCTGTACCTTAAATCATGACCTCGAATTCGTTGTCTAAAAGCGTCCATCTTCTCTATGAATAATCCATCCAATATCATTTCACTAGGACAAGTTCCAGACTCCTGCCAACAAATTTCAAAAGTTTCAAGGTAATTTAACCGTGTTCCTTCCCTTCGACATCCCATTGTATATCCTACTAATCCGTATTGTGAAGGTACCATAATCGCTACCCTTGAAAAATCTCGATTCCTTGTTATTTCTTCAGTTTCTTTTAACCATATAAAAATTATTACTCGATTTAATCGAATTATTTGAGGTCCATCTGCCATTTTTTTTTATCTTTTACTGATTAAACCTAATTTAAAAATTAAATAAATAAATAAAATTAACAAAAAAAAAGAAAAGAAGAAAAACTTAGCCAAAATTCTACGGAAATTGAAATTTTATTTGGCTCTTAAAGAAAATTGAAAATCACCTATAAATTTTTGGGCTTAAAAAGCAAATTTTTTCTTAACCAGAAGAAAAAAAAAATCGATTATAAAGTACGCGACGATTACAAAGGTATGAAGTAAAGAGAGAGAGAGAGAGAGAAAGAGAAAGAGAAAGAAACAAGAAGAGGGTTTGATTATCCTGTCTATGGAGATTTGATGAAGAAAAAAAAGTGGAACTGAGTTAATTCGCTGAGCCTGTAGCACTCCAGTGAGGATATATATAGGCTATTAAGATTATGATGAATAGGAGTATCGGAACTCCCGCCACAGAAATGAGGAACAAAAAAGTAGTAATAAAGAGCTACCAGAGCTCAAAGAAAAATTATTTCAATCTATAAGATAGGTATATATCAAGAATTGTTTAATCTAATTTCTTTGTTATTAAAAAAAAGTTGTTATGAAGGATTTCTGTTGATTTTTTTTTAAAAGATAGATTAAATGAAATGAAGAATTAGGTTGGGCGGATTTAGATAGAAAGCGGGAGGATCATTAGGACGGTCTTACTTATGAAAGAGACTATTTTAGAGTATAGACTACAAAAAAAGAAAAAACTGTCCATATTGTTTTCATTTTCCCTTTCAAAAAGAAAAAAGAAAAAAATAACACAAAGGCTTTTGAAGGAGTAGCGTGCAACGCGTTTTTTCTTTTTTTTAAGGACCATTAGTTCAGCTCAAGTAGTTGACTACGCAAGCTCAACAGACAAGGAAGAAAATTTGAATTGAATAAGAAAGAGAAACTTTTTTTTGGAAAGTTTCACTGTTAGATAAGGTTTACGGGGAAAAAGCTGAGATTGAGTATGTAGGCGTTGCGATCGATCAACGAAACCAAATCCAATCCATTTTGAATTCTGAATTGAATTTGAGCTAGAAGTTACACTAGGAAAAACAAGGACCTCGTGGAGGGCAAAGGGACTCAGGGAGCTTCCGCCAAGTTCGGAAGAGATTTACTAATTGTCTATACATTCACATCATTTGCGGTGCGCTCATTTGTGACTTTCATACTTTTCCATAGTTTTATTTGAGGCTTTTCACAACTACAAAAAAGTATGCAAAGGTATGTAGCAGCTACAGAAGGTATCTCTGAAGCTGATACAAATCTGTCCATACTTTTCTATTGTACCAAAAACTGTGAAATCAAAGTATGGAAAAGTATGTAAGGCAGAAATGAGCGCACCATCTAAAAGAAACCAAAAGTTGAGGTTAAAAAACAAAACAAAACAAAAAACACGTTGCTTTTTAAAAATTTTTTGGGGCAATTGGAGGTCTTCCCGTTGGCATTTAGACGGCGTCTAAACCTGTCTATTTCTTTTTTTGTCTAAACTAAGCCTGTCTAAAACTCCCGTCTAAATTACCCCATCCGTCGACTCAAACATGTGAGACATATTTAGACATTTGTGAAATAGCCACTTCAACTCCTCACCTCCCACCTCCAAGATCTTCAATCAAACTTCCGCTCACCTGATGAAACCAAATGTAAGTTTTTTTTTTTCAAAACTCATCCCAAGCTAACTTACTCCTGCCCTTCCATCCAGGATATTTTTGAAAGACAGTCAGCTCTGGTAAAGCTTATTACCATAGGCGAGGAACAACTGGAGCAGGAAGATGATGATGCCGCTATGCTGATTGTGGGATTGGCCACTTTGGGAGGGAAGCCATTCCGAAAAATGCGGACCTACCTCACTCGATTTGACCTCCCTCCTTGTTATCAAAGTGTGTGGATGCATATGTACAGGGCACATGGTGATCAGGCCTTCATAACAACATTAGGATTAAACACAACCACATTTGATGATCTTGCAAGAAAATTTGATGCACGCTGGGCAAGTCAAGTGGTCCACCGACAAGATGTTAACCCAAGTGGAGAACCTCAACCATGGCGAAGATCCCTTGATGGAGTC
>JNCO01005165.1:0-14410 GCA_000785685.1 Uromyces viciae-fabae
GGTGACAAATCATGTTTTTTTTTTTGGCTGAAATTGAATTTTAGGGGCTGATTACAACCCCTATCAACTTTTTTTACACGGGAAAGGACCCCTTCATAACGTTTGGGGGCCCTTTGTAATTTCCCTTTTTTCTTGTTTTTATTATCTTTCATTTAATTTTTTAGGGGTTGAAAACCCCATGAATGTTTCTGATAAATGTTTTTTGGGGTTTTTGGACCCCCCAAAATGTTTTCTCTTTTTTAAAATTTTGAAAACATGCGGTTTTCAAAACCGCGTGTGTTTGCAGAAAACCGCGTGCATGCGGCTGGCCCGCGCGCGGTCAAAACCGCGTGCATGCGGCTGGCCTGCGCGCGGTCAAAACCGCGTGAGTTTGGGGGCAGACCACGTGAATTTAGTAATGCCCTTTATTTTATTTTATTTTCTTTTATTCATAAATTTCTTAGGGCCTGTTCGGCTGCAAAAACCCACAAGATACAGATTCTCCCAGATAGAATCTGCCCATGGGCATATACAGATCTCAAAAAGATGATTTGACATTCCAACCTGCCGCCGAACATGAAAGCTTGTAGAAATTATTCATAAAAAAAACAGATACTAGCTGTAAGAGTGTTCGGTGGGCTGTGAACTAACAATTTCGCAAAACAACATTTCCTTCCTCAACCAGCTCTAACCAATTCCATGAATCATCAATTAGCCATTACCCACAATGTAATCCAAGCCAAACTCACCAGAAGAAGACGACGGGCTGTTCTTGTATTAGCTCATACAAGAATGACATTTATATTTTTTTTACTTCACCAACACTTCACCAAAGAAAAGCCCATCCCCAAAAACATCTCAATTTTGACTGGGGCAATGTCAGCTTGCTACAATGTTGAGCAAGCCAACAATGTAACAATGAAAACAAAAATGATAAAAATATAAAGTAAAAATATAATAAAAACAAAATCATTAATTCTTTTACAAAGAATGATAATTATTTGTCTAAATATTTACCAAAACCTAAATATTATTGCATATTTGGATTCCTCATAGAAAAATAATGTAAGTCAATCACTGGAGGTATACTCATATTCCTACTCCTTAACCACCTTTTGGCTACATCTAGTAGTAACTACCAATTATGCTAGAAAAAACTAAATATACATGTTACATACAATAAATGCGAAAGATCTAACATGTATATATCTAGAATAAACCTTATGTATGAATATTTTAAGTACATACAGAAAAAGCTCCTCTATAAGCATAAAATCTCTATATCAAATCAAGAGATGTTCAAAAATACATAACTTATCAAAGAGAAACAATAATCCAATTAAATCAATTTTTTCCTCAAAGAACAAATACTGATCTATCCAGGAAAAATACATATAGCATAAAAATATCAAATATAATAATTAAAAAAACAAATTTGAAATGGATGCATGAAATAAGCTTATTTACATGTTCTATTAAATTTCACATCTGTCTGAATTTCTATTTTAAAAATATTTGAAATGTATCAAAATCAAATGCAGACGAAAAACAATATGAGATAAATTACACTGCATGAGATCTTTTACCAATTAAAAGTTCCCATGCCCACAAGATGTGTCAAATAGTACATAAACACATCATTTCCTCCTGAGACATTTATAGTCTACTTAGGGCGCCCCAAGAGGATCTGAAAAGACATAAAGAGAGCTCTTACTTGGTCCTTTCATCCCCCATCACTTACATAGCTTACTAAATATCTACATATATATTTTTTACACCCAAAAGTCAAAAATAAGTAAATCAGTAACTTCTCCAGTGCATCTAATCTGTCCAGCTACACAGAATAAACCCATAGCTAGCTCTATTCAAACTTCAACATATTCTCAAGAACTCTCAGTTAGTGGTAAGTAAAAGAATATTCATAGTGAGTAGGATTTCTATTCTTTTCTTATAAGTATTAACTTAAAAACAAGGGCATTAAAGAACCCCTGCATAGCAGGCCCCCATAAAAGGGATTTTAAAAGCACCCCTGCTCTGCAGGCCCCTAAGAAGAAGAGGGCATTAAAGAACCCCTTCCTGGAAGGCCCCTCTTCTAGAACTTTCATAAAAATTAATATTAAATTATTAAAACAAAACTTAAAAACTTTAAAAATTATTCTAATACTCATAAATCAGAGTATATTAAAATCTTGCACCTTGTGTAGCTAATAGAGTTAAAGATCTAGGCATCACATAGGCTGATAGGCAATGTGGATGGACGAACTGATGTGCAATCTAAACCCCAGGCCTTTCTACGAGAACATGGGCATGAGGGTAGCCTCCTTCTTGAAACTCCAACATTTGCTGGAGTCCGAGTGCTCAGATTCCAGGCATGTTGGTTCCACCGAGAAGCTAGGCATAATGCTGTATGCATTGATTACTGGGCTCTCTAATAGGAAGCTCCATCAAAGATTCCAGAGATCAGCTGAAACTATCTCCATGTAAGTCTTTTCATATTTTGTTTTTATATTTCTAAATATCGAACAGTGTGGTTTGTTGTATTTTTGAAGTACCATCAATCAGCTTGTGAAAGATATTACCCGCAATAAGACATTTATTCAATGTTTTATCAGTCTTCCAAACAATGATGTCCAACCTGCTCAAGAAATCCAGTCCAACCCCAAGTTTTCCCCTTATTTTGATGACTGTATCAGTGTGGTAGATGTTGAAATTTTGGACGAAAAATAGAATAAAAAATAATTTTTAATTTTTTGTTTTTTAATTTTATTAGAATTTTTTTTCTTTTATTTGATCTTTTTAATTGAATGGAAAAAGGTGGTCGGAATTAAAGAGTATGGCAAGTGGGGCTCACACTTGGATTATCTCAGAGTAAGGGATGTAAAAAGAAAATGAGAGCCAATGAGAATTTTTTATTTCTTGATGAAACTCAGCTAATTTATAAGAAAAGGAAAAAATGGTTGTGAAACCTAACAACTAGAGAGCCCCCCACTCAAGATCCAGAGGGGGCCTAAAAAGCAATAAAATAAAATAATAAAAAATAAAAAAGAATTAAGAGACTTTCTAAACAAGTTTAAGATAAAGCAGACTGACACGCATGCAGATAAGCTAGACAAAGACAGGAAGAGCATCACAATTGCTGGGGGCGTTAATCCCAGCAAATTAATTCTAAACAGTATAAAAATAAAATAAAAGAAAAAGATAATACGTAGAGATAAGAAAAACACACAATGATTTAAAAGACAGGGCTCATGGCTACAAGCTTATTCTAAGGGTGTATGATCAGACTACTTGTGAGACTTTTCTTAGATTTATTTAGAACTATTTTAATAATTAAATATAAAATAAAAGAATAAAGTAAAAAATTAAAATAAAATAAAAAGAAATACTTCATAGCATAGGTTGATAGTTTTTTTAATGAGAGAGGCATAGAAAAAAGAGAGAAATTTCAACAGTAGATGGCATTCATGTACCCGTTTATGTCAATGATCAAAAACGATACATCAACTGTAAAGGCTATGCATCCCAAAATATCCTGGCGGTTTGTAATTTTAACATGGAGTTCACCTATGTTATGCCGGTGTGGGAGGGAAGCGCACATGATGGACGGCTTTGGGATGCCGCAAGAAGTAATACTCTCAAGATTCCTGATGGAAATTGGCTCCTAGGCGATGCAGGTTTCCCCCTAGGCGACTCATGTTTGATACCTTATAGAGGAACTAAGTACCATCTGAGGCATTGGGATGTAGCTGGTGGCACAAAGTAAGTGTTCCTTTCCTATTTATCCAGTTTTATATAATTGTTGATTATTCATTGCTCTCAGGCCTAAAAGTTACCAGGAACTATACAACCTGAGGCACTCCAGTGCCCAAAACGTTACCGAACACATCTTTGGTGTGATTAAAAGCAGATTTAGTGTGTTTTCTTTGGGTTGTAGATACGACATCACGATTCAAGTAAAGGCCATCATTTTGATGATCTTTTTGCACAATTTCATCCAAGTGAATGATCCGGAGGACCAGGAAGAGATGGAGTGGAGAATTGAGGTTGATGCACGTCAACCGACTACAGAAGACTATGGTGTTCTGCACCATACTGGAACCTCCAGAACGGAGTCAGCTAGGGCATCTGCAAAGAGAGACGAGATTTCCCAAAAGATGTTGGAGGATTATCAAATTCATCTTTGGCATGGTCATGGCCGCCCAGATTGTTAGGGTCTTAGTTAGTTGGAGCGATCAATGTGTTATTATTTATTACTATCATTTTATGTTTTTGCTTATTCATTTCGCTTATTTGTTCTTTTTGTGAGTCAGGAAAACAGTTATTATGAGCTGAGAGACAGGTAAAACAGGAAAACATAATACATTCTTAGTTGATTGTGAGAAAGAGAGGATATTTTATTTTAAGTCGCTTTTCAGAGTAGATTGGGGGAAAAGAAAAAAAATCAAAAAACTACATTCTTAGTTAATTGTGAGACAGAGAGGATATTTTTTTTTAAGTCGCTAATTTTCAGAGTAGATTGGGGGAAAAGAAAAAAAATCAAAAACCCCCAAAGATAACCAATCTGCTAACTGGTCCAGCCTAATTTCATGCGGAGCCATTTCGGTTGAAGGTGTTCATTCAAGGCTATGTACACTTCTGCGTTCATGGGGCTTTCAAGGAAATCAATAGCTTCAAATATTTGCTCTGGGGTCAGACCAGCTTGGGTTTGAACTAGCAAAATAGCCTGCATGTGCAGGGAGTTGGGGAATGGTTGAGGTGGAGGTGGAGCAAAAACTATGGGAGGTATTGGAGCTCGGAGTGCTTCGGACATGGTGGAGCTCATTGATCTCATTTCAGTGAGGAGTAATTGTGGACTAATGCCGGGGCCGCGTTTTTGTTTTACAGGACATGGGGTTGACATGGGCTGGCGCTTACGTGGATGTTCATCAGCTTCATGTTCTTCATCTTGTTCATAATCTTCCTCTAAGTTGTTTGTGGCCACAACGTCTTGAGGAGTAGCTTCAATTTCATCAGCAGTTGTCTCCATAGGGTCGCCAGACGCAACATTCCCTTCAATTAAACCTGCGAGATAAGTCCTTGAGATACACCCAAATAGGTGTATCTCAATTTGAAAATTACGTGATGGAGACCGAGATACAGAGAGTATGAGATATCAGAGATATTGTGCCAGCCAAACACACAATATCTGAGGTGGTGTATCTGGTCTGGCCGAGATTCTGAATCTTGGGTGTATCTGGGGTTTTGCGGTGGGGCTTGAGATACACCCAAGATTCCAGTTTGCAGCCAAACGGCTCTTTAGAGATCAAAACAACTTTTTTTTCATGATTGCAAGATGAGATATTGACACAGATTTGATTTTGCAGAGCTATACTATATAGAAACGTTTTTTATTGCAACGAAGGATATAACTATTTTTCGTTATCTACTTTGTTTGATTTTTGTTCTTTGGTTTATTGGGATTTCAGGTTGTATTCCATTTGGGTAGTTCTATTTGGGAGTTTCTTTCAAGATGCCCCAGCAATGGTCAAGATTGAACATTGAGTTGTGAATGAGCTTGTAGAGCTCTTTGGCCTCACTAAGCTGAATAAAAATAAAAAATAAAAATTAATGGCTATTCTTCAAGCAAAGTAGCAACATGAGTAATCAATAGATACTTACTATTTCATTGTGGGTTGTGCCACTTTTGAGCCAACATTCCACTTGAGAATAAGATCCACCAAACTTGTCGCAGAGATTTAAAATATGACCTCAGCAACATTCAATGGCATTTGTCAATTGTAGTGGAATTGGCTTAAATTTCTTCAAGTGTTTGTTGTCAGGTTATGAGATAAATTAATTATCCAGATAACCTACAAAATAATAAAATACTTAATAGATATTTTATTATAAGGAATTCATAGAATATTATTACATATTCTGAATCCTCATCAAAAACTACCCTAGGTCACTCTGCAAAGACATACACAAAATATAAACCCTTCACCATTAAAATAAGCCCAAAAGATTATTATTATATAAGAATAATTATTACATGCAATAAAAAATTACACATAATCAAAAGACACATACAAGCGCACATTGTATGGTTATTACATGCCCTAGTATTAGTACATAATGAAGATTCTGTCAGAATTGTCATAACTCTATTAGTTTAGAAGTTATAGGCAATTGAAATTTTCGAACAGTAGGTACACAAACCTACTTAGAGGATTTCTGCACCTCCATGAGAATAATTACCTTGGAGAAAGAATCCTGGGAATAAATTATCACATAATTATTTACATACAATATGAAAATAAAAAAAGCAATGTGAATAATATTTGAAAGTCTGGACTTTGGCACGTGAAAAGAAATAAATTATTAAGTTATTTTTATTTTCATATTGTATGGAAATAAAAATAACTTAATAATTTATTTCTTTTCACGTGCTAAAGTCCAGACTTTCAAATATTATTCACATTGCTTTGAATTAAATATTTGATTACCTGTCAAGCACCAAATTATTGTTTAAAAAATAATTAAATTATAATACAAATGATTATATAATTACTACGTGAAATATAACAGATTATTTACTATTACAAGTAGCTATACAATGTAATATTAAATAAGTGGGAAATATTTCACTAGAATTCTATGACAGGCATAAGAGAACAATCTCTTATTCCCATAGGCAAATGGAAAGTCCTTAGAGCGCCCCTGAGGAGTATTTTACTATAAATACAGGTCCCTTTTCCCCCCTTTTGGTTGAATCATTCATTCATACAATTAAATAACCATAACCAACACAATCAGTCAAATAAAGAGTAAGCTACTTCGTGTCTTTAGACCAAAAGTATAGTCCTTTCACTTTATCTTCTTGATATCCAATAAAAAACTGCTATAAGCCATACTGGGAGATAATATAACTTAAATCTATTCCCACTTAAGTTATATTACTCCTTCCTTAAAGAATAATTGAAGAGGGACTACGGCCTCTGTTTGAGCTACTTATCTCAAGCCCCCCCAATTATTCCTTTATTTTATTCTTGTAAAAGAATTGAATAAAAATATTGTGCCAACACTTCAGCTATAAGCTCAAGTACCACAATCTACTTCAATATTAAGTATATCTTATTATTGATAGTAATAAATCTTCTAAAAGAAGTTGATCAACTATAAGTAGATCATTATATTCGTGATAAATCACTATCAAAATAACTTTGTGGACATTCATAGTCTTAAAATACATAAAATAAATATTTAAGACATAGAAATACCTTACATTTGTTCTCTTTGTTCATGTCTTCAACGAGGTCATCATAAAATTGATGAACATGTTCCAAAAAGTTGCTGCTTTCTGTCCAGTTCTGACAATGTTGTCGCAACTGATATTCAACCATGCAACACACAAGTCTTTGTCTTCCTCCATTGTCCAATTTGGTTTTTTTTATTTTATTTTCAGCTTTTGGTGGTTTGGAAGGTTCTGGTTTATCTTTGAGGGGAAAACTATCTATGACTTGGGATTCAGGTATTCATTTTTTCCTTGGCAAAGAGCAAATAGACATGGTGAGTGATGCAGACTGGAGGGGAGGATAAAGAGGTATCCACATATTTTTGTGTTGAAAAAAAAAACTGGATGTGATTACAGCATGGCAAGGTGACAACAAGTGCAAAATGTTGGTTTGTGGGGAGGGAGGCCAAAGCTGCCAAAATGGGCCGATTGTGGCAGTTTTGATGGAAGCTTGGATTGTTTGGCAGACTGTAAAGCAACTTTGTTGGAGGGCCAAAATCTTGTAAGATCTTCCAAATGTGGCCCCAGGTGGCCCGATAGCAGGGCTGCTAGAGATGCTCTAAACGATACTAGCTATAACTAAACTACTACTCTATCTTAAACTAAACTCCTCTATTATTCTGTAATTAAAAATTATAATCTTCAGGCTGTTGGTTAATTTATTGATTTCGATAAGGACCTGTATTAGGTAAATTTTTTGACTTACTCAAAAGAATTTTCTTTCTAAAAAATATTTTCTTTCTAAAAAATAGTTTCTTTCTAAAAAATATTTTCTTTCTCAAAACTATTTTTCTATTTTAAATTGTCTAGTCTTATTTGCCAACTCATTTGAAACAAAGCATTGAGTTCAGCCATTTTTAAACTTGTTCCACTTTAAAAACCCATTCATTAGAGCTTTTAGCTTCTAACTAGATTTTGATCCCAAAATTTCTCAATTTTTATTTTCTTTACTTATATTATAAGAATTTTGACACCACCAACCACTGACGAAGATGAGGGTGGACCTCAATTCACTGGCCAGGGCACCAAAAGTGTCTCTCAATTTGTGGAAGTTCATTTTGGTTGTTTTTTATACCTCATTGTAAGGGAATCTCTAACTTTCTGTCCAGGGTGCTAAAGGAGAAGTCAACAGACCTGAATGTTTGAGTTCTTGTTTGGATGGATAAAAACAACACACTCCAATAGTAAAATTCTTTAAACTTCAACTGGCCATAATTTTGAAAATAATTTACTTTAGGGAGGCAATTAATATTAATAATAAATACTGGTTCTTATTTTTGAATTTTGTTTATTTGCATTGTGTGTTTATGACTGGGTTATTTTATCTCCTGCTGTAAACTTAGACCTTCTTGAATTTATTTCTACTGGGATAAAGTCCAAACCACAATCAGGTAATATACCATTGTCCATCAATTGACACATGAAATGGACCTAATCCATAAAAAATTTGTGTGATGCCAATTTCTGTTTTCTCCTCTGAACCTGGTATATATTAATTTTCACTTTTCGTTGTAAATACTACTTCTAGAAATGAACTTGATATAAATGGACATCATTATTTTTTACAAGCCAATGTTGCTGATCCACATCTGGATTTAAATTTGGTTCCTGCTACATGTATCATCAATATCAGTGTTCTTTTATAATGAAAGAATATAACCTTGTCCTGTATCAATTTTGGATTCAATTTTATATCTCTTTAAATTCTCAAAATACTTTTGTATCTAGTTATTTTGAGGATTGTTCTATAGTAAATCACTCCTGTTTTGTTTAGGAGTCCCATTCTCTTTCAAAAATGGAAGGACATTGAGTTGATAGTCTTTTCTTCAAATGTTGTTTGGGAATAAAAGAGGGCTAACTGGAGAGGGATATCACTTTAAGGAAAGATGCTTTTGGTGGTTAAGAGATTGATATTATGTTGAAGAAGCAGTATGGTTTGTATTTGCCAATGTAAGCAAGGGAAAATCCTGAATGTTGAAATTCAAGAATTTCTTGAATTTAATTTTTGGGCCAGACTACATATGCCTCCCTCAACCAAGGGACTATGCATTTATAAAAATTAAAGCTTGGACTTTGACAAGTCTTTGATAAGTCACCCAAATACTTTCACTATTTACTGGTGTTAAAAACTGCAAATGGGGCCTAGTAATGGTCCAATCACTATCAAGCTGACTCATATCACCAAAGAATTGCCTGGGGTACACCAAACATGTACAATTTGAGTTCCTCTTTGAAGGTAGGCCTGTTTGGGAACTTAAGAAAAGGATTTTAAAGTGGATTTATTTAATTCTATAATAATTTCATCAGTTCATACTGGATTTGATATCATACAAAATTTAAATGAGGAGAATGGAGTTGATAAGAGTACCCCTAAGTTCCTACTCCTTCACCAATTTTGCTACATCTGGTAAGATTTATGCTAAAGAAACTAATGAAACATGCTACAAAAATTAACTGTGAAAGAACCAACATTTATGTAGCCATCAATAAGCATATTTATGTTTTTTTGTATAGTGTAGAAGATAGCTACATACAGAAAACTCCTTGAAAGCAGAAACCTCTATATAGACCATGTGATATACTAAAATAAATAAACACTGCCGCATGATTGTATCAGATTCCTACATCTAGCATTTCATCAGGTGGAAAGATCTGATATTATATCAGATGACACTGGCATTGAATCTGTAAATTTTACACAACTAAAAAGTGTTTTATTTCAAATTAGCCTCTCTCCCTTTTTAATTTTAAATACAATAAAACATTTAATAATAGAAAACTTGTTTTACCTAAAAGCTGAAAATTAGATAAAAAGGATAATAAAACTGATAAAACATTTTAATGTATATTTTTAATAATAAGTAAAAATAATAATAATAGAATGATAAAATAAAATGATAAATAAAATGATAAATAAAATAATAAATAAAATATTATAAAATAGAATTTTATTTATTTTTAATGATAAGTTAAATTAAGATTAATAATAATTTTAAAAGATTCTAATATATAAAGATTATTCTTTATTTATTTCTTGATAATAAAAATATAACAGAAAATGATGAAAACAACAAAAATAAAATAGAATAGTTAGATAAGTAATTGTGATGATTCAAGATTACTTATCATGATTGAGTTAGAACTGAATGATCGTAAAAGTGATTAAAATGATTCATAATACAAATTACAATCATGACATAATTTCTGAAATTGATCTGTTAAAATAGAGATGCAATCATGATGTCATGATTCAAAAAATTTCATGTGAACTATTAAATCAATTAAAATAAAATTTTTGTTTTTAATACTTTTTTTTATTTTATAATATTAAATATTTATCAATTTTTAATTTAATTTTATTTGTTTTAATTTAATTTTATTATTTTTAAATGAATATATATTAAGAATTAAATTTTCTTACATTTAAAATTTAATTCTTTGTTTTAATTCTCTCTTCATTATTGTGTTAACATTTTCGTTTTCTGTTATTTTTTAAGAGGAAATTATTTTAAAATACATTTCAGTAAATTGTTTTCATTCAATTTTTATTTTTACTTTTCAATTAAAAGTTTAATAATAAAATCTGCTTTCTTCTATCAGGTAGCACAATTTTTCTCTTGCTTTTGCAAGGATTAATTTTGTCATTTTGTGTCAGCCTCTGTAATTCCAAAGACTAGTCTTTCTAGCTATACAGGGTGCAAAGCGTATTTTTAAGTGGTTTGGATAATTATTTTTATAAATAATTATAATGGATGAGATAATATTTGTTTATTTTAATATTTAATATTTTGAATATTTTGTTTTAAACAGGGGCCAGAGCCTCTGGGGTTGTTTAATTCCCTGTTGGGTAATCAAGGGGCCTGCTATGCAGGGGTTGTTCGAATGCCCTTATATTTTGGGGCCTGCTAAGCAGGGGTTGTTTAATTCCCAAAAGTTCTAGTATATTTCAACTAGCTGAGAAAGTAGAAGGTAGGAGGTAATTACTAACCTATTCAACTTCAGTTTTAGAGGGCACCTGGTCCTCCTAGTTGGCTAGAGTAGGCAGCTGAAGAGTATGAAAGGAAGGGAGTTGATCTAATGAGCTTACTGGGTCAAAATACTTCGAAGATTTATATATATATATCTTAAGTAATGTATGACTAAGGTGTAACTGATGATTGATGGGGAGAAAGAGCGTGGAGAGAGGTCCTTTTATCTTTTTTGGGATCCTCTTGGGGCGCTCTAAGAGTTTGTGTGAGTGTCTCATGAGTGTTGTAGGTATTTTTAACTATTTTTGACAGATTCAGTAAGCATGAGAACTTTTAATTGAAAAGAGTTCTCATGATGAAATTTTTATTTCAAGTTTATCTCCGTCCTAGCTTGAATTATATATATTTCCAATAACTTTGTAATAGAATTTATGATAGATTTTTAATCATGAATTCATTATAATGACAGGTATTTATATTGTCATTTTATTGAATTCTGTGGGCAATATGAATTTTTTTTGACACAAGGTATGATGACTAGTGATTTATCCTATATTGAGCGTCATCTGTTCTTGCTTTCTATAGGTTCAGAGTTTAAATGACTTTTCTGCATGAGAAGTTATGATTTTTACTAACTACCGTGGATTATCTGTAGTTTAGTAAATATTGGAAATTCTTTATTTCCATTCAATTTTATTTAAAATAGATTTCATATATTTTTTATAATATATTTATATTCTTAATCCCACGGGAAAAATAGAATATTCCTTGCAACATTATTATTTTAGTGATTTATCCTATATTGAGCCTCATCTGTTCTTGCTTTCTATAGGTTCAGAGTTTAAATGACTTTTCTGCATGAGAAGTTATGATTTTTACTAACTACCGTGGATTATCTGTAGTTTAGTAAATATTGGAAATTCTTTATTTCCATTCAATTTTATTTAAAATAGATTTCATATATTTTTTATAATATATTTATATTCTTAATCCCACGGGAAAAATAGAATATTCCTTGCAACATTATTATTTCCATGATTATGTCTATTTTTAATAGTATTATGGGATTATTATTATTTAAGGATTTTTCGACTTTTTGGCACATTCAGGCCGGCGTGAATTGAAATTTGAGATTATGTAAGCCAATTCAAAGGCCGCTTCTTTTTCTCATAAATTGGATTATGTCAGCATCCGCGCCATTTGGCATTTAGACATTTCAACACAATTATGTACATATCTCTCAAACTATACACCACACTGACTTTTTATGCTTTTTTGGTGCTTAGTCCATACACATAGTGTGTATGACGTCCTATCTCCTAAGGAAAAAAGGGTTTCCTCTTATCTCTATCTAAAATATATTTATCTATTTTTAAGATAGAAGGACTAATTTTTCATTAGTACTCCTGCTGAGTGGCTAAGGTTATTTTTACCCAAGGAATTCAAAAATGTAATAATAATTTACTTTTTCTTACTCTAAAAGGGAGTAATTTCCTTACTTTATTTCTTTCAATATTTTTATATTAAATGTTGCTCATGTTGGCATACTCAACATTGTAGCAGGCTGACATTTTGACAGAATCTACCTGAAATAAAATTAGATCTACCTAAAATGATATTAAATCTAACAAAACAGATATTTCATCTACTCAACCTATTTAATATCAAAATCTCTGAATTTATATCACATTTTGACGTCTGATACAAATTTTAGGCCCATGGACATAAAATCAGATGGAAAAATATGATATCAAGTCACTTTTTGGAATTTAATAGGTTGAGCTGATGCAATATCCAGCACAATAGATAAAATATCATTTTAGGTAGATTCTCTATCAGCTCCAGTAGATAAAAAACCAGTTTTGCCAGATAAAAAATCACATTTTTTAATCTGATGTAATTCCAGATTTGGGAATCTGATACAATCACACTTGCAGTGAAATACTTGAAGAATAGACATATTCAAATTAAATCAAGTTTTTCCTTGAAGAGCAGATACTGCTCTATCCAGGAAAAATACATGATCATTCAAAAAATTGATTAAAACAATAGAAAAGTAGCTGGGCTCATTTCTGTTTGGAGTTCTACATAGCCTTTTTTGACATAGTTTTACACAATTTTTGTATCTATGTAAAACTATTCTCCTATCAACCAACCCCCAGTTGGAACAAGCATATCAATCATATGTGCAAGCTTGAAACTTGAGACAGGGAATGATGTCTTTTTCACCTTATTGATCCAAGATTTACATACTTTTACATAGTTGCATAGTGGTACTGCAATGTAAAAGTGAAACTATATGAGAAAAACTATGTAGACCTTGACACAGACATGAGCCCAGCTAGTAACTTTGAAATAGGGGCATTAAATTTTCTAATTTACGTAATCTTTTAAATTACATATCTGTTTGAATTTTTATTGTAAAAATATTGAAAAAAAAAAACTCAGATGGAGGGAAACATAAAATAAAGCACACTACATGAGATATTTCACCATAAAAAAGATCCCATTCCCAAAGATGTGTGGCATAACCCATAAACACATCATTACATCATTGGAGCTTTACTGTCTACTCAGAGCGCCCCAAGATGATCCAAAAACATATGAATAGAGCTTTTCTGACCCCCCTCTGTTAGAGTTGAAAAATGAATAAATTAAATATTGTTGAATTTTTATGATTATGTAATCAAACTCGTCCATCTCAACTTGAGCCCGCACCTTCTCTATGTTTAATTAAAAATAAAATCTTAGTCAATTTCTAAAATCTAAGATCTCAATAAACATAGAGGAGGTGAGTCTTTCATTCAAATCATACTACATCTATTCACACTACTAAAATCAGATATTCCTTCTTAGAAACAACAGGACTATTAGTCAAAGCTACTTTTATATTTACATTTTTCATACGCTAATTGTGAAAGCCATAGTAAGCAAATATAAAATCATCTTACACATTGTTGTATTTCTTTTCGTCATACTCTTTTCTTTTAATTTTGACACACTCTCTCTTTTCTCAAAAATAGCTTAGGAAAACTTGTCATCTCTAAATCTGAAAAGAATCACTTATTCACTTGTTTAGAAGCTTTAGGTATATTTTGTTTTTCAGTTATATTTCATTTCATGTTTGTTAATTCTCTGCAATACACTTTAGTCTACAAAAATTCACAGATTTACAGTCTCGAGACTCGAA
>JNCO01005166.1:0-14408 GCA_000785685.1 Uromyces viciae-fabae
ACCCAGCATTCTTCTCTTCCAGCTTTCTCGTCTCCCTCAAATTCATCGAGACTCACACTGCCTTTGACCGACTCCGCAATTATCGCTCCACTGCCGATGTCGTCTAAATCACGTACTAAGAAGACTTCTGCGCTGTCGCGTGTTTCCTCTCGTGTTTCAAAGCCGCCCGAGCGGTATGGTACCTGGTCTAAATCAGCTTCTGTTCCGGTCAATAAAGATACTCCCAAAACTTGGAAGCAGTTGCTGAAGTCGCCAAACTCTTCCGCCTGGCTAAAAGCGGCGGGTGAAGAGCTTTCATCTCTGATTGGTATGGATACATGGACACTTGTTCCCAGACCTTTGGATTGCAAAGTCATCAAGTCCAAGTGGGTGTTGAAGGTTAAGCGTCACACTGATAACACTATTCAGAAACTCAAAGCCCGTCTTGTTGCGATGGACTACTCTCAAATTCATGGAATATACTATGAAGATGTTTTCTCTCCTACCCTCCGCTTAGAAACTTTACGCCTGATTTTCAGTCTGCTCGCTGTTAAGAAATGGAAGGGCTGTCAGGTTGATTTCAAGACTGCGTTTCTTAATGGTCAACTTGATTCTCCTGTTTTCATGGAACAGCCACCAGGCTTTGATGATATTGCGAGGTCAGGCGGTCAATCTACGGTCTGAAACATTCCCCACGCCAGTGGAATATAGAGCTTCATGATGCTATGATTTCCATCGGCCTCAAACAATCGCGATATGATCCAAATCTTTATTTCCAGGTTGCCAACAAGAAACTTATTGGAGCATTGACTGTCCATGTCGATGAACTAGCCATAGTTGGTGAGAATTCCTTTGTCAATTCAACCATCAGGTCATTAGGAATTCGTTTCAAAATTGGAGCCGATGAAGTCTTGAATCATTTCTTGTCACTGCAGATTACGCGTGATGTGGATAACCAGTTTCTATATCTCTCACAACCTCACTACATCGACGGACTAGTCACTCGTTTCATCAAGGACTCTCCTCTTAATGTTTCCACTCCTACCGATTCTCAATTTAGGGACCTGATTAGGCGAAAGGATGATGAACCCCCTTCCTCGGGTCCTTATCCCCAAATTATTGGCTCGCTTCTCTGGGTCTCTCAATGTTCAAGACCAGATATAGCTTTTGCGGTAAATAAACTTCCTCAATATTTAAGAAATCCGTCTGAATGCTACTGGCATGCTGCCATTAAAATCCTAAACTATCTATGGTCCACTAAAGACCTACGTCTTAGACTTGGCGGTTCTCTCTGCTTCTCGGGTTATTCAGATTCGGATTGGGCGGAAGATCGCAATGATCGTCGATCAACATCAGCTTACACCTATCGTCTGGGTAGTGGTTCCATCACGTGGAAGTCCCGCAAGCAGACGATGGTTTCGCTGTCAAGCACCAAAGCTGAATATAAAGCTATCTCAGACTCCTGCAAAGAGGGCTTTTGGCTGAGAAACATATTGATCGAACTCTGCCTAACTCCAAGGGGATCTATTCCCATCCATGTCGATAATCAAGGCGCCGAGGCACTTGCGAACAATCCGGAACACCATTCCAGGACGAAACACATTGACGCTCGATACCACTTAATTCAAGAGTGCATTTGTGACAATAAGATCGTCATCCTTCATGTCTCGACACAGGAAATGCTGGCGGACATGTTAACCAAACCCCTCTCTCGAGTTCTTTTGGAAAAACACCGATTCATGTTTGGCTTGGTTTGATGGGTTTTGGGATGCGATTTGTGGAAGTGAAAGTAAGTTCCACCCGAAGTGTGCACTTCCGAGTGGTTTTCTTCTTGCACATCATGTTTGTTGTTCTGCAATACCTTGGCCACTCCGTGAGCACATACTCTGTGCAATTTTGTTTAGGTCTCCTTTCCTCCGTGTTTTTCTGGTCAAGATCTCTTCCTTTCCCTTCTGGATTTCAACTCGTGTTTTCATTTTTTTTCCCTTCTGGATTTCAACTCGTGTTTTTGTTTTTTTTTCTTTTTTTTCTTCCTTTTTCTACACCTCTGCTCAATTTTCCTTAAAAAAAAAAAAAAAAAAAAAGAAAATTATTTGACACAATTTAATAAAAACATCTGGTTGTCAGCAGGGGGGGGTGTGGATTCCATGACATGTTGCTCTTTATTCTGTTTCTTTTTTTTGTTGCTTTAGTTTCACAGACATGTCACACTTGTGACATGTTCACTAGTTGTATACTTACCTGGAACAAATAGCATGATGAACTCTTTTTCTCATTGTTCACTCTATTTGCTCCAGGTAAGCACCTTTTCTTTTTCATTTCTCTCCTTCTTTCTTCTTAGTGAAACTAAATTATCGTTCACTCTATTTTCTCCAGTATTGTCGCAACAAAAACTCATCTCTTACATCAAATCAATCAAGTAGTTGTTGAGGTAGTGACTTATGCTTCCAAGCTTTACTTTTTTTTTGTTTTTCTTTTGTTATTCTCATGTCACAAATCTGTGACATGTTTGTTTTTGTTTTACTTTATCTAGAGCAAAGGTTGTGACAAGTCATTCCTCACTTGTTCACACATTTTGCTCTAGGTCAGTCATTTTCATTATGTTATATTCTTTCCTCTTTTATGACTAATGTAATTATACCTGTTCACACATTTTGCTCTAGTTCACTGCAACAGGTTATGAGCCTCAGTTGCGTTTAGTAAAAAAAAAAAAAAAAAAAAAAACACATTTATCGGCTTTGAGCCAAAACGAGTAAAAAAAGAACACTTCAATAATTGATTTTATGTTCATCAACACAGATGGCTTCAAATCTTCCAGCTCCTCATCAAACACCGATGTTCAGTTAAATATCGGAAATTTCCGACACTTCTTTATTAAAAGTTTCAGGAATAGTTCAACTTCCAAACCCTTGTCTAGACTAATGTTGCAAAAACATAGGCACATGTTTGGTATAGTTGATCGCGGGTTATCTGCCACAGCAACTCATAATAGACGTTGAGTCTAAATCAATTCCTTTTTATCTGATATTGAAACAACAAATGACCCCAAGACATACTATCAAGCAATAACTAGTGAGAACTCTGAGCATTGGAAAGCAGCAATTAATAAAGAAATTGACAATATCAATCAGTACAAAGTCTGGGAAGAAATTGAATTCAACAATGACATCAAACCTCTCACGTGTACTTGGGTTTTCAGAACAAAAAGAGACAATCAGAACAATATTATTGAACACAAGGCTAGACTGTGCGTGCAAGGATTCAAGCAAACTGAAGGGGAAGATTACAACACTACTTTTGCACCCACTGGTAAACTTACAGCATTTAGATTGTTAATAGTATTTGCATTGAAAAATAATTTAAAAATTGGACAAGTAGACATAAAAAGCGCTTTCTTAAATGCCCCACTAGAAGAAAATATTTTTATTACTCCGCCTCCTGGTGTCAAATGTAAGAATAAATCACTTTTGAAGCTAAACAAGGCTCTTTATGGTCTGAAACAGGCGCCACAGGTTTGGTATAAAACTTTATCTCAATGGTTATTCTCAGTTGGCTTCCATAGATGTGAGGCAGAGTCTTGTGTCTTCTGGAGAAAAGGCACATTCTTATATATTCACGTAGATGACATAGCAATTTTTAGTACCAATCCTGAATTATTCAAGAAAGAATTAGCATCAAGGTTTCAAATCAAAGATATGGGGCGTCCTGAATTGTTTTTAGGTATGAACATTACTTTTGACAAAAATTCTGTTAAATTATCCCAACATCTTTACATTGAAACACTGTTAGAAAGATATCAAGATGAAAATATCACGCCTTCAAATACACCAGCTGTTCCCAAAATTTACTTAACTGAAGCCTCAAAAGAAGATCAAGATGATTTTACTAAGTCTGGCAAGAATTATAGAAGATTGATTGGCGCTTTGAACTATATTAGTTGTACCACAAGACCAGATATAACTTTTGCAGTAAATTCTCTTTCTCAATTTCTTAAAAACCCAGGTAATTCTCATTGGAAAGCTGGCATCCAAGCCCGGTATAAAACTAGTAAAGTAATCAACTGAACTCTTTCTCACTCACCAATCAACCAAGTCTAACTTCTTATTTTCTTACCTCAAGTTCTAGTATCCTTGCTTTATCTGAATCATTTTAAGGATTAATTCCTTTATTCAATCTAGTGTCTCATCACTACTGTTTGTTTTATATTTTTCATTTCTTCTTTTCTTTCCTTGTTGTTTGAAGTCAAAAGAACTAACCTTCTATCTCATCAATCCTTCTATTTTTATTTTTTGTTCACTTTCATTAGTCTGTCTTACAAACTACTCATTTGATCCTCAAGTCCATTTTTATTAAAAAATTATTAGACTTATTTACAGTGTTTTGTTTATCTTATTTTTTTTTTTATATTCGCTTATATCTCTTTTTCCTAATATCTTTATTTTTTCTTTTGTTCTTTTTAAAGTCTGGTTTTAGTTTCTTCTAAATAAGTAAAAAATTCATCAAACTCTCTTTCTCAATTTCTTAAAAACCCAGGTAATTCTCATTGGAAAGCTGGCATCAAGGTTTTACAATATCTCAAGCTCACAAAGTTTCACGGATTGAATTTCTCTAGTAATGAAGACTCTGATAATGAATTTTATGGGTTTGCTGATGCTGATTACGCCAGCTGTCCTAGAACAAGAAGATCAAACACGGGCTATGTTACAATCTGGAATGGAAATTTATTGTCTTGGCGCTCAAGAAAACAACCTACTGTGTCTATGTCTGTTTCTGAAGCTGAAGTTATGTCTTTGTGTGAAATTACTAAAGAGATTATGTGGATAAAAATTCTGTTTAACAAAATTCTGAACATTAGATTTAAATCACCAATAATTATATGGGAGGACAATCAAGGCACAATTGGCTTTGCAAAAGGGGAATCCAATCATTCTTCTTTCAAAACAAAACACATGGATGTCAAATGTCATTTTCTGCGTCGTGAAATTAAAATAAAAAATATTGAAATTAAATATATTCAATCCTCAAATAATTTAGCTGATTTACTTACCAAACCACTCTGTCGTGCAAATTTACTCAAGGCCTCAACTTCTCTAAAGTTAAATTTCCGCCCTCAATCATAGGATTTCGTGCCAGGGAGCGTGTTGGATTTGCAATTAATGAAATTAATTTATTATTTTTTTATTTTATTTTATTATTTATTTTGATTTTATTTTATTTATTTTTCCTGTTTCTTTATTTTATTTATATCACTCAACTGTCACATCCCTGTCAACTTATACCTTCCACATCATCACTACTTTACGCTTTTTCCTTTTTACTCACTCTTGACTCACTCTTCTAACAAGGAATCTAGTGCAACTGCCTTAATTATTGGCCTCTCTTGGTATTAATTTCTTTTTCTCATTTTTAAATCATTTATTATTTTTGTTACTAATTTTTACTTCTTCCTAGTTTGCACTACACTTGTTCTTTTATTATTATTTTTATATATCTAGTCATCTTCACACATCTGTTGCCCTTTTTAGGTATTTTTATATTTTTGTTTTCTTATCTTTATTTCTTATTTTTCTTTTTATTATTTTCTGTTTAATTGAAATCAAACACCTTTTTAGACTCAAATGGTATTTATTTCTTTTTCTCATTTTTAAATCATTTATTATTTTTGTTAATAATTTTTACTTCTTCCTAGTTTGCACTACACTTGTTCTTTTATTATTATTTTTATATATCTAGTCATCTTCACACATCTGTTGCCCTTTTTAGGTATTTTTGTATTTTTGTTTTCTTATATTTATTTCTTATTTTTCTTTTTATTATTTTCTGTTTAATTGAAATCAAACACCTTTTTAGACTCAAATATTTACAGATTTCCAGGCAATCGTCGTGTGTCGCATATATATCCGAACGATCTACGACGAATAACCGTACTGTAGTCAAATCGTTAGCAAGTTACACTTCTCGGAAAATCCTACAACCTTGTTTATCGTACAAACGACTTCGTGTTCAAGTACCTCTGTAACCAGGATTTTCCTGACTTTTGCTAGCGCTTAATTGAAATCAAACACCTTTTTAGACTCAAAAATTTACAAACAGGAAGTGTCTTCACTCAATGTTTGGAAAGCCTACCAAACTGAGGAGCTTTTTTCAGCAGGGGAGGTAGATAGGGCTAAACCTAACCAGCTTAAACTGTCTATTCAATTAAACTTGTATCAAAAAATTAATTGATAGATTGCTATTATTTTTTACACGTCCCAGCCCTCTTAATGATAAGAAGGGAATTCAGCCGGAGTAGGGGAGCTATGAAATAATAGATTAGAAAGATACTGCAAGTCAGAGAAGGGTTTTTACCCAGGAAGTGTCTTCACTCAATGTTTGGAAAGCCTACCAAACTGAGGAGCTTTTTTCAGCAGGGGAGGTAGATAGGGCTAAACCTAACCAGCTTAAACTGTCTATTCAATTAAACTTGTATCAAAAAATTAATTGATAGATTGCTATTATTTTTTACACGTCCCAGCCCTCTTAATGATAAGAAGGGAATTCAGCCGGAGTAGGGGAGCTATGAAATAATAGATTAGAAAGATACTGCAAGTCAGAGAAGGGTTTTTACCTGGTTTTGTGACTGGAAGTAATTTGTATTCCATTTTTCTATTATTTAAATAAGTTCTGAAGTTTAAGGGTGGAGTATGGAGGGGGTATTTATACCTTTTACTCACCAACTCTGTCATTTTTCAGAGGTACCTGAGTTCTGAGTGAAACTCTTGAGGATGACATCACTTTTTCACAAGTTGAAAATTATGATGACAGCACTTTTTCACAAGTTGAAAATTATGATGTCATCTTTCACAATTGTGGGAACATAGTTATCAAGGTAAATTATTTACCTTGATATAAATCAATTTATGAAAGTTAATCTTCCAATGAAGGAAGATTAATTCAAGATAAATTACTTATGTACATAATTTACCTTGATATATTTTGTTTATGAAAATTAATCTGCCAATTAAGGAAGATTGAAAAGTATAATTTTTATCTTTTTAAATGGAAATTTTTTTTTTTATCTGCAAATATAATTTTTAATTAAAATAGTAAAATCCTTTTTTATGATCTAAGGGTGAATTGAACCTGGGTTCTTAGAATAGAACTAGAGATTTTGGCGCCGCATGCACCACCTATTACATTCTCCCCAGGAATTTTCATTCTTTGAGACTGCTTATACACTTGAATGAAGAAGAATGTCAGCTTGCTACAATGTTGAGCAAACCAACATTGACACAAAATAATTAAAATAAATTAATAAAATACAATAATAATAATAATATAAATAAAACAATGAATATAGCCAAAATATATACAAAAAGTACATTAAGGAGTCACAAAAAGTAAAATAGTATTGCATATTTGGAATCCTTGTAAAATATTAACCCTAGTCACCCAGCAAAGGTAGGGGCAAAAAATAACTCCTTCTATTTTATTTTTTATATTCAAGAAAAGTAGAAGGAAACCCCTGAAAACCAAGAAACCCTGAATTCAGATGTAATGCGTACTCATGTATGGGTATGTAGTATCAAATTATGCTTAAAAGTGAGGTGTGTTGTATGGTTTAAGAGATAATTGCATATCTGCAATTATGTCAATAATTGTCAAATGGCGCGGGTGCTGACATAAGCTGCCCAGTGCCATAATAAATTGGTGTCAAATGACGCGGGAGCTGACATAATCAGTGCCGTGGATAAAATTTCAATAAAATAAATTGGCTTATATAATCCAGCTGAGAGATTCCCGCGGGCCTGAATGGGCCAAAACTGCTTTGTTCAAATGACGTGGGCAATATTGCAAAAACCTATTCCGACCACATTCAAAAATACTAAATAGTATCTAGACACTTTCTCCCGTAGAAGTATCTATTTTTCCCGTAAAATAAACTCATTGAACTACCCAGAAAAAAATAAAAATAACCATTGGAAATAAGATTTCAATAGAAATACTAATTTTCAAATATTACATTCAATCAAAAAGTGACATTTATGATTCAAAAATCATAGCTCTGTCAGAACATTTGTGAAAAATATATAAAAATTATAGAAAGTAACCTTGGTTGACGCTTTCCGCTCTGTCAGAACATTTGTGAAAAATATATAAAAATTATAGAAAGTAACCTTGGTTGACGCTTTCCCAAGGATAAATTAGACAGGTAATAGAATTGAGTCATTTGAAATACTCAATGCCCACAAGATTGCATTATTTTACTGAATAATGACATTTACACGTCATGGGAACTTTATAGTACCTTCAGGGCGCCACAAGAGGGCCTGAACACGCCACAAAAGGGCCTGCACAGATATAAAAGGACCACCCTCTGCGTCCTAATCCTCCTCATTCACTTTTTACACATCACTTATATATTCATACTATATTCTTAGCTCATCAACTGCGCCCCATTTGAAATACTCAATGCCCACAAGATTGCATTATTTTACTGAATAATGACATTTACACGTCATGGGAGCTTTATAGTACCTTCAGGGCGCCACAAGAGGGCCTGAACATCCTCATTCACTTTTTACACATCACTTATATATTCATACTATATTCTTAGCTCATCAACTGCGCCCAGGATCCGTGAATCTAGTGATAACTAAAATTCTGAACTCTGTTTCTGCTCGACAGACTAAACTTGAGCTACTCAAATCAATTCTTCATCACGAGTCACAGTTAGTGGTAAGTATACTAACCCTTAAAAAGTATTAAGTACTTTTTCTAGTATATTTTCTGCACTTAACTTATCATAGGGCTTTAAATCACCCCTGCTTAGCAGGCCCCTATCCTCAGGGCTTTAAATAACCCCAGTACAACACTGGCCCCTGTTAGATTTGAAGGGTTTTTCAAAACCACCCCTAACTGTGAACAGATAGGTCCCTTCTACCAAAAAGAAAGGGCTTTAAATAATCCCAGCTCAGCTGGCCCCTTATCTTTAAATTTATTATTTAAAAATATTAAAAATATATAAAATCCTTAAAAAGGATTTAAATATAAATAAAAAACCCTTCATACAATTCTTTGCACCGTGTGTAGCTAGTAGAGTTAGGCTCTAGGCATCACATAGGCTGACAAAGAATTTTAATGCCACAATCTCACAAAACATTGAATCCTCCAACATACAACAGGCATTTATTGCCTTTGCATGAGAATTCAATCATGTGTTCCAGTGCAACCATTTCCAAAAAAATTCTTGCTTTGGTTCAAATGCAGTGTACAAAGAAATTTGAACTTCACTTTGATAAAAAATAAATTACCACATAAAAAAAAAATGGAAATATTAATTTAATTTTGGTGTTTTTTTTTCTAATCCACTTTTGGAAAAAAAGAAAAATCACAATCAAATATATATTAAAAGAGGTAAAAAATGGACACCGCTTTCATTATCATTATAAAAAAAAAGCTGTTAAAAACCATAATTAGAACCAACCAACTAATGTAAAAAAGAGATAAACCAAGAAGGAAAAATAAAAAAATCAGAAATAAAAAATAAAGAATTACATAAAATAAGTATAAATAGGTAAATCAATTTCATTTTTATCTCTATGATCTATAGATCGAATTATTTTTCCATCACTGGATGTGGTGCTATTTTTGGAAATGAAAATTCATTCCTTGTTTATTTTTTTTATTATTATTTTATTATTTAACAAGAGACCAACAAAAAAATTAATTTAACTTAAAAAAAGATTGATTTCCTTTTTCTTTTTGGCTCTTTTTGATAAAATAACATCAAATTTACTTACAATTTTCAAACAAATTTGGTGTCGTGAATCCAGAAAAAATAAGTCTAGTTTATTGAACATCATAACCTTTGAATAATAAAAACCATTTGGAAAATTAATTTGCAATCTTGTCATAAATGAACGTTGGATTTGTATATATATAAATATTGCCAAATGTGAAATGATAAAACTTGAAAAGGAAAATGGATTCACTTACATTTTATTTAATTCTTCTCTTCAAGATCAATGCAAGAGAATTGATTTCCCTTTAGATGAACAGTAATCCAATACTTTGGCTACTCCCACATGACCTAAAATCCAACTTATAGTAAACTAAAAAAAAAATTATCATTATTAATTAAATGATAAAACAGTGAAAATAACAAATTGTTTTTTGTTTAACCTAAAAAACTGTTTTTCAATGAACTCATTTCTTTTTTTCTATTCATGATTATATATGCACTCTTCTTTAATTACTATATGTCATGATTTCCTTTGAATTATATCAGGTAAATATTTGTTAATAAGTTAAAAATGTGATAATACGTTCACTCCAAATATTCTATAAATAGACATATTTGTATATGTAAAAAACCAAGAAAAATTGGATTTAATTGACTTGTTCAAAAGAAGAAGGAAATAACAAGACATACTTTTGAATATGAATTGTTTCTACCTCTTGAATATGTTTAGCTTTAACAATTCCAGCATTATATATTATGATAGCTGGTGAACCAACTCTTGCATCAATTTGAGTAGCGACTCTTTCAACTGTATTTGGCCGGATGCATCACACTGATAAAATGTAAATTATCATTTTTGATATCTGTAAAAATAAAAAATAAAAAAGTGAGAGATAAAAAATATCACACTGATGAAATATGATATTATCATTTTGAATATATAAGTTGAAAAAAAAAAATTAAAAAAATTCATGAAAAATTACCAAAAAAAAGTTGATTCATAAGATTTTAGAAAGACGCAAGAGAAGCAAAATAAAAAGTGAACCATCAAAAGTTAAAATATCAAAAATGCTTGCTATTTTAGATGGGTGACAGTTTGGCCGAAAATCAATTTGATTGATATTTTGTTTGGAACCAAGAAAAAGGGGGAAAGGGGGGGAATAAAAATAAATGGAAGTACCTGGTAACAATGGAATCATATCAAGCAAACAGCCCACCAACTCCTAAGAGCAATTTCACTGGTCATTAAACTAATTAAAGTATCAGCAGCTAATTTATTAATTTACGTTCACCTTGAGAATAATATGAATGCATATCCCTATATTTTGCAATTGACTTGAATTTATTAAATTATCTTCTACTTCTATTGGATTTTGTGATCGATTAGATTGTACCAAAGATAAATGTCCTTGTATTGTTGGTGCTGTTGGATGTAATGATGAAATGGGTGCTTCATCTACCAATATCACAGATACCTTGGGTCCGATTTTTTTTTGTTTTTTTTTGGTAGTTTTTTAAAATTTCTCATCAAAATCTTTAAAAAAAAAAAAGGGTACAATAGATATGAAAAATAAAGAGATATGGAATAAGTTGTTTCACATATTAAAACTTACCATTTGCTAAAAAATATATTGATTCATCAAGAGGAAATAAGCTGAGTCATTTAGGGTAAGATTAAAAAAAAAAATTAGAATATTATTTTGTTACACAACTCGTGCGGAACAATTCAATTCATTCAACATGTCATATTGCGGATAAATCATTTTTATCTCGAACATGCTAACATTAATTGCAGTTTTAGAAAATTGAAAATTGAGTCCCATTTTATCTTTATTATTATCACTTTGCTGTTGTTCACTTAAATCATCAACGACCAATCTTAAATTTCTCTAATCCATGTGTTAGTTCCTTCTACGCCTGCAAGATAAGCTACCATTAACCCACACAATTCTTGATCAACATTAAAATAATCTACAAAGTCACTAATGTAATTTCCTTGTAAACAATCGGTTGATGGAACTCTGGGGAAATGTTTGATTGAGATTATCTAAATGGAGAGCTTACTTCAGTAACCACAAAACCATGGGTCTTGTGATTCAACACAAAAGGTTTATCGGGGTAGTTGTGATACTTTCTTTTATCTCAGATGAGCTGGGTGGCAAACCTGCACTATCTTGGGAATCTTCTGTCCATAGAAACAATCCTGTGAGGGTGTAGACAATTTAGGTCTAAATCCATCAAGTAGAATGCTTTGTATGGGAAAAGTACGGCCTGTATTGCAACATAAGTGCGACATTGCTCACATCAGATATTTTGATGAGGTATTTTGTGTGGGAGAGCTTGCGCGGCTGTTATAGGGGTCGTTTCTCACAGTTGTTGAAACTTGAAAAGGTGGCGCAGGGAAACCATTAAACACATTGATAGTGTATCAACAAGCGGAGTGGTTGAACACAGCTGAGCACATCCTGTAGAGTCAGGAACAGGGACCCCGTGGCATGTGGAAACACTGTAATGGTGGGGTGTTGCATTGCAGTAACAGCGGTTTCATGTCCTTGGGATTTGCTCCCGTGGCTGAAATTGTAACAACCAAATATTTTAACGCTGGAGATAACATTATAAATAGTGATGCTATTTATTGTTTCCTCCAGCGTTATGGACCTACCCACCAATGTGGGGTGGTCTAGCTCCGTGTGTAACATTTCCCCTTGGTGAAATTGTTAATTTTTTTTTCTGGAAATCCAGATTTAAAGGCTGTTAAATTAAATAACCATGAAGGCTTTTCTTAACTTCTATTCTACAGCACAGTTCTATTAACTCCACATTTTAATATATTCATAAAAATAAAATTTAAAATTTAAAAATAAAATAAAATAAAAATAAAATAATAAAGAATATTTCTATTTGCAGCTTCTCTGGACTATGTTGATAGTCTCAGATGCTGACAAATAATGGAGTGGCAGGAGTGGGGGGGATGATGTGTGATGATACAGGATGTGTTCTGCAACCAGTATTGAAAGCTGGGGTTGGAGTTTCAGGTGGAGGATTAAGTTGGAAACTTAAGGAAATATTTCACTCAGAAAAATAAAAAATAAAAAATAACAAACATAAGGAAAATAAGAGTGAGAAATAAGAAGAAAAATAATGAGCACTACCTTAAGGACAAGTTCTGATAATATAAGATAGACTAAGAATTTTTTTCATATTTTTATGACTGAAAATGACTAAGAAATAAATTTAAATCTTGATGAGTTGATTTGATTAATGATTTTTAAAATAATGAAAAATATTAAAGATGAAATACCAATGGTTTAGATTATTTTGATCCAATTTATGGACTGGTGCTAGCTTTTGCTTTGATTCTGATTAAGACTGAAAAATGAAAAACAAAGAATAAAAATAAAATTGAAAAGTGTTTTCTTTTAGTTTCTTGATGATTTGATTGAGTTTTTGAGAAAAATAAAATACCAGTGTCTGGAATCCAGAACTCTTTCACTCCTGTCTTCTTTATTTTGATCTTGTTGATTTTTAAGAATATGGAAAAAAAAAAAAACATTTTGAAGTATGATTAAGCCCATAATTTTTAGAGTTAAGCCCTCTGGCTGATAATTGTCTTGAATGTTGACACACCCCCATGCTTGATGCCGCTAGAGCTGAAAGAAACTTAGTCATTGATGGTCTTCAGAGCTCTTGCTATTGAAATTCTGCCTACTGGCTTAGTCAAAAAAATCTGCTAAATTCATTGTGGTTTTTACATATTCAAGTATATTTTTCTCAATTTAATTTCCTTTCTAATAAAGTGGAATTTCAATGACATGTGTTTTGTTTTAAAATTGTTATGACTTGATTCATTGTTAGCTAAGTCTATTGCTCCTTGATTATCTTCAAAACTTGTTTTAGGAATTGAAAATTGAATATTAAAAATTTTGTTCAATAGTATCTTTAGCCACATAACTTCTTTTGTTATGTCACAAATTGCCTTATATTCAGCTTCAGTTGATGATAGAGAAATTGTTGCTTGTTTCTTAGAGCGCCATGAGACTACATTATTGTTAAAAATAACTAAACACCCTGAGATTGATCTGCTAGAGTCTGGACAATTGGCCCAATCTGCGTCAGTATATGCTTGTAAACAGTTCATGTTGGAAGAATTTTTTCTGATATTGATGCCTAGATGCTTTGTATGTTTTAAATATTGAAAAATTTGTTTGGCTGAGTCCCAATGATTAATGCTAGGATGAATCAAAAACTGAGATAAATAATTCACTTGGTAGGTTACGTCTGGTCTAGAAGTTGTACTTAAAAAATTAAGAGCTCCTACTACTGTTCTAAAATTAATATTCAGTTTCTTGAATCCTTCTATTTGTTGTTCATTTGCTTTAATTAATTTTCCTTGAGGATTTAAAGGAGTCTTCTTTGGATATAAATCATTCAGTCCACAGCGCAATAAAAATTTTTTCAATGTAATGTTCTTGATTTATTAAAACTGCATCTTGTTGCTGCTTAATTTTCATTCCAAGTAAGAAAGCAGCTTCCCCTAAATCTTTGATTTGTAACTTTTCTTTGATTTGATTCTTAAATTCATCAGGATCTTTTGAAATACATCTATATCATCTACATGTAAATATAAGAAACACCATGGGAAAAACGGGCTCACTGGCTGACCAGTGACACCAAAATTACAAAGGGCCCCTTTGTTCTTTTGGTG